>JAFBMS010001279.1:0-44158 GCA_019788955.1 Albula glossodonta | reverse complement strand
AACAACATTTTTGCAACCCTCTCTACAATTCCTTCATACAGACTGAAAATGATTTCTCTTCATTGCACTGTGGCTAAAGAATTGAAATGTGAAAATCGGTGGTTAGTTACAACTCCAAAACAATCAATTAGTCAGGAGGATAAACACTTACTGCCCTAGTATTTAGCTAATTCTAGCAACATATGACAAAGAAACTACATGCTCTCTGCAGGATGAGATGAAGTCTTCTTAGACTGATAGCAACACTGTTACTCTCACCAACTGGCTTTTGCCTTGCCGATAGCACAGCCATCATGACAAACACTCTTATTGTACCTACCTACCTTATTGTAGGTTAGCCGTAGTAGCCGTAGCAGTAGTACAGCTACCTACCTTATTGTAGGTATCCATTATTGCCACTATGCAACATTTTATCCTGACCTATTTGCAAACATTATGTAGCTGCTAAACAAAATACTTACAAATATTGCTGTACATTAATTTTGTTAATTGTGACTTAATAAAGTCTGTAAGTTTTGGCATGATTTTATACATGCAAAGGTGTCTGTGCTGAAAAAATAGGACATGGCCAAGACCATGCCAGCCAACCTGTATCACATTAACAAAGATTAATGCACATGAGTGCCAAACAAAGGCAAGTTCTGCAAACCTCAAAAACACAACACAAACACTGGGAATGTATCTGGCTTATATCCCTGGTACATACGACAGCGTTCGGGGGTCCCCCACTTCACGCTGACACCCTCCTCGCAGCAGGCCTCCGCATATGCTGCCACAGCTGTGCAGAACCCCAGGAACGGCCCACCCCAGTTGCAGGCACAAGTTTCCTTCAGACATGCCCTGAAGTATGGGGTATAGTCCACCTGAGTCCCACACAGAAGCATAAGGAATAATACTTCCACATGTTCTCTGCAAATAAACAAACCTGCTGTGTGGCAGTGTCAGTGAGCTCGCAGCAAAATCACCATTTTGTGTACCTGAAGCACAGTAGGGCAGAACTCTTCAGCATACATTTCATTCAAGATGCCTTGGACATACATTGCTATGCCAAGAATAATAGAATTATAGCCCTAAATGTCATTGTATATTGCATAACAAAAGACATCTGGATTTTAAACTTCATCCCAGCTTTATCCAATGATGTTGTAACCCCAACATTACCGTTTCGTTATCAGTTAAATATTTAAAGTGAAGGAAAAATGAAGGAATGAAATCAAAAAAGACTAACAAACTGACTGTTTATTCCAGAAATATTGGCACCCTTGCTGAAGACGAACCAATAGGTAACATTAAAAATAACTGGCATATAACTGCCATGTTATGATCAGGCTCTAGACTGTGTATGAGGGTGATGTAGATAAAGATATACTAAATTTAGAAACAGAATAATTAATCAAGATAACATATAATATTTTGTGTAGCAAGCCTGATGGTTTAGATGATTGCATGTAGTCATGTATGACGATGGATCTTATACACTCAGTGAGTCGCTGTACCTTTGTGTGGCAGTCTTTGAAGATGTCGCTGGAGAGGATCATGCATCGGCGCTCGGCCCAATTTGAACAATAGGAGAAACGCTCACAGGGGAACTGCTCCTCCACCACGTCTGAGCAGGATGGGGTGGGCATCTTCCAGCTGTTTGCAGCTGGCAGGACACCTGCCTTCTCCATTGATCCCTGTATCTGCAAATCATCCTTCTCGTTGTTGTTGTAGTTCCCACAGAGGCCACACACTTTGTTCTGTAAATGTATGCAGGACCAATCAGAATCAGCACTCAGTGAGATCACGTTTGTGCAAAAGTAGTCTGCCCTCAAAGTCTGAATCATACGAGCTGGACTCCCTTATATTATACAGGCATACTGTATTGCAGCTCTTAGTGTAAATTAAATTATTTATATTTCTAACAGATATGATTCTCCAGGGCCATGGTGAATCCCATGTTCTTATCTTCAGTTAAAATATATTTATCTCTTGTAGACACCAACAGTATGATGATAACTGTACATACATGTGGATATTGTTTAGTCCTCCATTCACTCACTTTCCACCTTTCCCCAAGAATGATGGAGAGTCTGGTGTGCTTGTCCCAGATGAGAGACACATCCAGACTGGGAACAGAGATTACGGTGTGCAGGCCGATAGTGTGAACTGTGTATTGGGGCGCCGTGTCATTGTCATCTCTATCCTTCCAAATCATCCAACTTCAGTGTGACGTTTTCCCTGTTCAGGTTCAAATGAAAAGTGTTACCAAATGAACATGGGAAAATGTAAAAAATGAAATCCAGAAGCTGAATTTTGGCAAGGTTTTGTGGTAGTTACCTGTAGGGTCAAGATGATGCGGCGAGAGCATGTCAACTTCTCGTCACAGCAAGGACGCTCTCTGCAGTGACAGAGAAAGTCCCACTTCCACTGCCACAGTTATCCTAGAACACACAAAAGGGAAGCTGAACATGGAACTAGCAAACAAACTGTCAACAGAAAAGGTAACTGGAGAGAAAACCTGCCATACTGTCATGTAATTTCAACTTATTTCAGTTATTCAAAGTTTGTAGCTCATAACTATCTGTGTATGATTTAGCTAGCTAGGAGCTAAACAAAATGACAGTTTAACTCAGAAGTACCACTGAACCACTATGTGAACTTAGGTTTAAAAATGAAGGAAGAATTTTCAGTGGAGCCACCATTTGTCTGTGAAGAGTTGGAAGAAACAGCAGAATAACCTTTCTCTCCTGTGATTGGTTGAACACTCCGCTTAATCATAACAAGCATAAAGGTCAGCTATACTGAAGCCTAAAACCTTTGTGCTGTTGCTGTGGTAGTTACTCATGTTACTCATAACTCATGTTACTGACTCTCACTGAAAATGAATGACGTCTGTGTGTGGTCACCCTTGTAGCTTGTGGAGATTGCTGGAGTGATATAACGCAAAGCAAGAGTCTTCTGAGACTTCTTGATACTGATCATCAGCTCTGAAACAGCATGAAATGGGATCTCACCTGTACCAGAGAGTACTGGCAGTGCCCATCAAAGTGGTACCATTTTGAGTCAAATGTCTGGTAGGTGCCATTCCCATACACCTCACACTTCCAGGGCACAGCTTGTCCACACATTCCCACTCACCCCCTTTGCAGGTGCTGTGAAGCAACGAAAAAGAAATTCTTTAGGTTTTTAGGTTCTTTCAGGATGCTATGGAGTTCAGTCCAAGAACTTATTTTCCACAGCTTGTCCACATTTTGCTAGAAGCAGTGATTGCTCCAGCACCTCTCATGGATAATCAGATAGTTGTGTTGTCTGGGTTTGGGACCTCTGGTGGACCCCGGAGGGGTTTCCAGTCCATATTGGATGATGGTAAGCCATTGCTTAGCTATGGCCGGGCACCTGGTAGGAAGTAGCTCATTCCACTCAGTTTCTTCCAAAGACAGAAGCACATACCATGCCTGGCAGGTAGATGTAACACTTTGTCCAGATGTGTACACCACGCCACTGTACAGACAGGTGCAGTTTTCAGGTGAGACACAGAAACCGTTATGATCCTCATATTGGCCTTCTGGGCAATAACAGCACTCTCACAGCTTTTATCGTACTCTAAAAGCAGAGGTAGTGAAGACATTTTAGATTACTGAGATACTCCCCTTATTTACCTACAATACTTTATCAAACATATGCAACAAAAGGAACATAATTTAACTTACAAATTCACTTACAAATTCTGTATTCAAGGAGTCACATTTTCTTTGAATTGGGTTTTTTGATGACTTATAACATTGAACAAATATCTTTCCCTTGGTGCAGACTGAAAAAAAGACACAATGACACATATGCGTAGAGCTAATTTAGCATTGTTAACATGCTAGCTATTCATGCCTTCACACTTCAAGCAGTACCAGTTACTTTTCACAACACACTGATAATATTTTAAGGGGAAAAAACACTTAGTTAATGTCTAAACAGCATAAATGATATAGCAACTAGCCACTTTTGGGAACATTTAGTAAATAAATGTGGCATTTCTATGTCAAATAAACTCAGGATGAGGTTTTATTGGCTGATTTTATTATCGTTGATGGTTTTTCATTTAGTGGTGGCTTATAAACAGAGAAGTGTTTAATTCCTTCTCTAAGCTTGATAAACATCATTTCTGCACTCGGTCAGTGGTGTGATGCAGCTAATCCACAAGTTGTAATGGTGGTTAAAAGTTGATCTGGCACCATGTGTTGTACTCTGTTTAGCACTTGAATGTGGAATGAAATATTAATCACACTTGTAAATGTATTTACCCTTCTGTTCCCCAGAGCAGGTCAATTTCCCATCTTTGCAATTACTGAAAAAGGAGAGAAATCAGAAAAATGTTCAGACTGTAATAAGTCTGCATCTTTGTTAAAGGTATACATATTTATTGATTGCTATATTATGTACTTGTGAAAACATCTAAGTACAAAAACAATACAAGTATTGCTCCTTTAAGGGCAGTGTTTTGTACTGCCCTGCACTCGAATAATCTATGCACAGATCCGATCTCGAATTTAAAAAGTATGAATGCACAGTAAAGGGAGAAATTTCTGGCCACATGTACAATGCATCTTATTATCAATTTACGCCTGTATGAACTCACCACTTTCTGTTTTCAATTACATGACTCCCTGTGTTAATGTGTGCCCGTGGTAGTGACAACTGCATTCAGTCTCAGGTACACAGGTGTTGTCACTGTTCAGGTAAGTACCGTCGTGCAGCCAACCCTTCAATGGGGGCATCCTCCACCTGACAGGTGGGGTCAGACCCCGTGAGTGTGAAAGGCAGGTGGAGTTACAGGACCGCATGTCGTAGCCAAACTGAAGCCCGTTGTCACACGTTCCACTGGAATTCAAAGGATGATTCATTAGTTAAACAGCATTAATTCATTAATTAATCAGCTTGATCAGAGAGATAGGTTAGCAGCAGAGGCAGTGAAAAGGTGTGTGTTGGGCAGGAGAAAGCAGCTACTCACTGCAGTCTTCCATGTCCTTCTCCAGTCACCCACAGTAATGCCCTGACTGGCACAAGCCTTGGCATAGTTGCTAAGGGCAACGCACAGGCATTCCTTTTTGCCATCACAGTTACACAGTATGTTCACACAAGCCTGTAAAACGAGAGGACAGAACCCACATGCATGTTCATATTTTTGTGTCTGTGTTAGCATTGAGACATGCTATGGGGACATTTAGCTTGTACAGTTTCCAATTCCAGCATGCATCACTTTGTTTTTAAAAGTTGGACCCAAAAAAAAAACATTTTGTCTAAGAACGTCAGAGGATGGCCCTTGTGTGTGTACCTGGGTCTCTACTCAGGAACCATGACATTTTTTCTCTTTAACTTTTAGCATTACTGTTAAATGCAATCATCAAATTAAAATAAGGTTTGGCTTTACCTCGTAATATTGTTCGCGAGGCACATAGTCATGGCATTTCGCAAACACTCCGCCGAAATCCCTCAAGTGATCACAGTCACGTTGGGCAACTTTTTCTAGAAAATATTAATGATTCATATCTGAATAACAATGCAACACACTGAGAAATACACTGCTCCTACATACCCAAATCATAAATTCACAGGATATTATCAGAGGTCAATCTCAGTTTCTCAGATGTCATTTTCTGTGGAGATCTAGGCTACCAAAGGTAATGCTTGGCTAATCTTTCCTTTAATTTTCTCTACAAATATCATTTTTCAAATTTTACAACCATCTACAGAAATAATAATATGGTCATTGATGGGAAATTGTTAAATTCATTGAAACTGATTGATATTACTAAAATAAATTGCTTGGATAATTGGTCAGTCCTATGGCAAATATACACTTACCTTGGCAGCCTTCATTTGTTTTTTTGCGGCTGGATGAATGATATCAGTTGCTGTCTGATTAATGTGGTGTTGGGGGCGGTGGAATGGGGGGGGGGGGAGGGTGGGTCTCAGGTGGGATGTTGTCGGGGCAGAAGGGCAAGGGAGACTTCACACCGTCTTGAACATTACAGGTTTCTATAGCCCATAATGTTCTACATATAGAGCATGGTATTACCAACGTCAGAACTGCAAGGTTTGGGTGTTCCATCTGCACAATCCCCCAGGGTCCAGGAACGGGCAAAAGTCTGGACTGAGCTCTCTCTGATATTATTGCTGGCTGTGAAGTCATCAGTGGTATCATCGTTGTAGTTCCCACAGAGTCCTGAGAAGACAGATGCACAAATAAAATGAATGTATTATTTTGAATAGAATTATTGTTTTTAACTTTATCACTCGGAAAAAATGTATATACACCTTAGTATATGATTTCATTAGATGAACTACTTAAAACATACCTCTGACTGTTCCTTTTTCACTTTCTGGTAATGTGATGTATAATTGAAGTTTTGGTTTAACTTGGACTTGGATCTTCATGCCAAAGGAGGTTTGCACCTGAACGTACATCGAGGACTGCCAGAATACCGTCACATGTTCTGAATAGAAAACAAACATAAGATACAATTGTATCAATAATGTGTATTAAATGATGTAATTGAAAACCATTGAAAATGAATACCTCTGCACAAAGTGCTACAATATGATCTTAGCAGTGTAATAGCATGTTGCCATTTATTACTAATAATAAAGATTCCTGAGCACAGTTGGTATGTTGCATGATTTCATATCCAAACTAATATCAACACTGGAGGTGTCTTTCAAAACACAGCATGACTCACCAGTCTGGTGATGCTGGCGAATTTCTTTATTTCCCACTTTCACACTATCCGCAGAAAAAGTATATGTTTTCTACAATAAAAAAAAAAACATAATAACATTTTTTTACATTCATATTTTTGTGCCAGTGACAAAAATAATTTTCAAAATAAGAAAGAGCAGAACTAATTCACTGGACATTTACATGATAATCAGTCACTGTTAACTACAGTAGTTTTTGATACTGTTCATTTTAAAAAGAAATTGAGATATGGAAATACAAACCTGATTGATTTTAAAAGTAATTTTTATTATGAAGAAGTCTTCCTTTGATACTTCGATTGAGAGAGTCCAGTTCTGTGCCTTTTTATTAGTAGTGAAACAGAAGAACAGTTACTGAGAATATAGTTATAGAGAATAAGAGTTAAGACGATATCACTTCACTCACAAATAGTACTGTTTTCCTATTATTTATTCAAACCAACCTTAGACACCATGTAAGTGCACGCTTTTGGCAGCTTGTACTGTTTGCCATCAAACGTTGTCACAGATTCTCCCTCAATGAAACACCTGTCTGGGCAGGATTTGTCCTCGCAGATCCATCTGTCTCTGCAGGTGCTGAAAAGGTGGGAAGGTTGTTCATACCCCATCAGGAAAAACAGACACTTTAACAGCACTGACGGATGGTGCCGGAACGTTTCTCTCTCACCATGACTGGCATTTCGTTGACCGTTTTTCTCCCCGTGCGAACAGCTTTCCCTCATGCACACAGGGGCAGTCCGTCTTTGGTATGCACTGACTTCCGTTCACATAGTTGTTCAGGATCGTATCTGATGTGTATACATGCATAATTGTCATTTATCTGTCATTCGAATTAGAGCATACTGTTTGTGTTTGTCTCAATTACAGTAAGGGTCTGTACTCTGACTACTTTTACATCCAGAGCGAGTCGGGAATACGCCTCCCACTCAATTACGTGTGTTTGCTTGTGGGTCAGTCTGCTGGCAGAATCTCATGACAATATATGGTTAAAAGAAAGTTTACTTGAAAATAAACATATCCATTATTAATAACTGAAACACATGCTGTAAACACAGTAGCAAGCATGGCACATGAGCACAGCTGTGTGGCAGTGTTAGATACCCACCTTGTGGGCACACACAGGTTTGTATCGTCTCCTCTGGCTTTGGCACTTCAGGGTTTGAACAGGTAGGTAAGTAGGGACTTCCCTGTCCCTCATATTTTAGGTCACCTGGACAGACTGGATCAGCTGTGTGGGGGGTAGAGAGGGAGCAGAATTATGTTTTACCATTTATTAGATGGATACATCAGCCAGAAACAATTATTTTACTAAACATCTCCTCCTAAAGTAAAATATATGGTACATTATGATTACTCACGGCATTTTGATTCTTCCCAGCCTCTTATAAACTCTCCCTCAAAGCACTTGCGGCCAATGGCACTGTAAAACGCACACTCCAGGATCTCCTGGTTCTTATAGTAGTAAAGGTTTTCTTTGCAAAGTGATGAATATTTCTCAAACGTTTTAATGGAAAAACAAGAAAACTGTGACAGTGCTTTACAGCCCTGGGAGAGAAAAACAAAAGTTAGGTGGTTTAACATACATTACGAGAGCACACGATATAGTCATTAATTTACTTTTTAATGCCTGCTGCTATTTAACTACAAATCCCATAATCCCTGTCTGAACATATACAGAATTTTCACCTGTTTATGCAGTATTTGCTTCCCTGTAATAAAATGAAGTGCAACAGGTCTTGTGTAAAATTTGCACAAACCTCTTTGGGTTTTACTTTGGATCTGGTGTCTGATCTGACAGTTGTCTACATGTAGGATCACTTTTTTATCACCTGCTGCTGGGGCTGAATCTATTTTTGGACGCAGACAGAATGCCATTGTTACATAAGTTTCACTAGACAGCTCAGTCATAATGAAGGATATTTTAAAGGTACCCACCTCTCCAGCAAAGTCCTTCTGTCTCCTCAAACTGAGTTTCACCCAGCTCCACCTAAAACAATGAAGTCAGTTACACAAAATATTGTGATTATAACCAAACGATTCATACTGTGCTGTCCTTGCTGAGCAAAAGCATGGTGAGTTAACACTGATTGACTTGAATAACCAATGCTCTCTTACCCAGAGGTAATCAATCTCATTGCCAGCAAAGCGCCATACAACAGACAGATCCAGAATCTTGCTTGTTAGCTTGGTGTAGATACCATAGGGGTATATATGTTTATACACGTGATCATAAGGGAGAGAAACACTGAAAAAAATGGAAACACAACATATATACTGAAATTCATTGCTTTACATCCAGAGACAGAAGAGGTTTTCAGCTGCTGAAGAATACAATATTACAGCTGATAACGAAGTACCCTGCATAGTGTGGGAGAGATGATTCACCATAATGATTTTGAGTGCCCTCTCCTGGTGAGCAACAGAACTACCTCAGATTTTTTCTGTTTGCTTGGTGTATAGGGTCATTAATACTTCCTAGTTATTTGACGTTCATTCCACTGGTTGTGTTTAAATTGTCTCTAAAATTGTTACTTATGACATATGAGAAAAGTCAGAAAATTACCTTTTGAAGTCTAATTACTTGTACTTTCATTGTTGTGTCAATTTTCCAAGCTGGGTCATTATGTAACACCATTTTCAAACCACAGGATGTGATATGTAGCTATAAACACTCAGGCAGATCAAGGGAACCGTTAAAACGATCATGGACATTGATCCAAGTCTGAAGTGAAAATTTCCTGCGAAACATTTCCACTGAGCCATGACGTAAGTTCTCACATATCACAGATGTGACGTTGCTTACTTATTCGTCAATTTACTGAGCCAATGAGGAGGATCCAACTCGTCCCGTGAACTCCAAAATCAACCCTCTGTTTTTGTTGTGTGAGCATTTCGTCAGTAAAATCAGACATTGCATTCGTCTGGACTGTGCCTTTAAATTGTTTAGCATTACTTTTATAGATTTCAAACTATTTGCTAATAATTCCTCATTCGTGATCAGTAATCTGGTGGAACCAAAGACGGTCTATTTACTGTCTGCCAAGAGAGCAATTGTGATCGCACATTCTCTGGTAATTTTGATATGGAGACAATTTTTAGAATTGGGATTGCAATTCCCCTTGTAGACACAAGAGGGGCCCCTACCTTCAACTTCCATTGTGTATGGAGTGCCTGTATGCCTGCCTATAGCGAGTGCGATACTTGCGGCCAGCTGAACCATACAATGTAATGCAGTTGCATACTTATTCCTAGATAACATCATTTTGTCACTGCAGGCTCCTGACAGAAAATAAGGACCCCTTCAGCCTTATCTGTAGCATATGAAAAACAAATTGTAAAAGCAACTGTCTTTTTGGATACGAGAGTAAAATTGTGTTCATGTGTTGGTTTATCCTGATTATTCTGATTTTTGTGTACTACTATGTATATGATAAATGCAGATACATCGGTATTAGATCGTAAAATATTCTGTGTTATACTGAGCTATGTCGTATTGAAACCTCCGATTTACCTCCATACACTCGAGAAAATCAGAGAGTGTCAATCTTTTTAAAGGGTCAGGTACACAAACCTTTTGTCTTCCACAAATATCTTTCCATTTTCCACCACCGTTTTGATTTTATTAAGAGTTAGCTCAACCCTCTCAATGAGACCGCTCTTCTTCCCGCGAGTAGTGATGATCCGGTAATCCACATCGTTGTGAGCGAAGTGCAGGAGGGTGGTCGGGCAGGTGGTTGATAAGTAGAACGCTTCACTGCTGAATGACTCGACAACACCGCTGCCGAAAGTTTGACATACTTCTGCACATCAAGGGGGTAAGAATCGAAAGTGAGGTACAACAGCAAAAAGTCAAATGAACAAATGTTTTTTCAGGGTTACGTGTATGATCATCTGTTGAATTATCCAAAATGTTTCGATTTTCAGAGGGAAGAAAATGCATTATGCAAATGCATGCAATTCAATGTGTTGGTCTACTAGACGCAATGATTTGAAGCTGGGAAAACAATCTAATATCAGATTATCAATATAGGCTAGTATGTACTTCTTACAAAGATGTATTAAACAGAAGATGATTTTTATGTAGCGCTGGTTCATTACTACAACTTCTCTCCTTCCACTTTTGTAAAGTTCAATATTTGTCTAGTATTTACCTTACCCCGTTAATCAACGGACCAAAATGTCAGTTCGATAAATAGTTACGGCAGCACAATGTAGTTTTTTCTGATTTATAAATATAAAACTAGGCTATACAAAAAAGTTTTAAATTGATAGCTATTCGTTTGCCTCAAACAGGATTTATGAATCAAATGTGAAGTGAGCTTCTGGTATTCAGCTTTTTAATTTCTCAACTCATAACACAGGTATTCGGAGAACAAAAAGTACATGAAGTGCACGGGATATTGAGGCCACGGCAAGCATTTAGACGGAGGTTTATCAAATAAAATGATGTACTTGCATAAACATAAAATTTCAAACGGCACTAGAAAAACGTGGGATAGATAACATGAGACCTCATCTTTTTCTGGTGTTAGTACCCAATGCTAACTGGTCCGTTACTTAAACGATACTCATGGAAAGCGCAATACTCACTTATATTTTCGTTGATTGCTTCTGTGATAAGGATTCGGCCTAAAAATCAAAAAGACAGTTTAGAATTAGTGAATATGTTATTATGCAGAGCTACGGAATTGCTTCGCTCAGATTCAGTTAAAGTTTTTAATTACAGCAAGGATTCCTCTTTTACGAACAATTCTACATCTTTTGTATTAAAAACATCCCACTGTATGTGCAGTATGGAGACCAGAATCAAAATTTACGCCGTGGCTCGTACAATCGTATGAAACATTTTAAAGCAAAGGTGTGAAGTAAAATATGCAAATGGTGCAATTAGCTACTGATAATGAAGTCGTCGAGAGTGCTGAATTTAGATTAATGTAGAATACAAAATCTGAGAAAATCTTTTTCAAATCCACTACGGCTACACTTTTGTTCGGAAGGTGTAGCGGACATGAACGCAGGTACGTACCTAGTGAGAGGAGTGACAGTGCGGTGAGGAGGGTCACCACACGAGCTGTCATGGTGTCCGATAGCAAAAGGAGCGAAGGGCTCGCCAAAACCGTCTGTGAAATACTTGTTTTGGACGTGCTTATATACCCGTCCATCCAATTTGAATAAGGAAACAATTCAGAAACAAAGCTTAATTTAAATACAGTGTGTATGTACAGTACATCTATACTGGATGAAGACGTCCCCAAATGCGTCATTCTACTGTCGTTTATTCCATTCTAAATGAACAAGCCTGAACTTTTTAAATTATCATTTAACTAACAATGAAGTCTCTTGGTTATTCACAGTAACTGGTGCTAAGTTGATCATCAATGATGGGATTTTACTATGAATGAATTTTAATTTACTTACCACGTTCATAAATCTACCGATCCGTCATGCTTCAGAGGAAAAGACCTGAAAAAATGTTTGTTCTCAGTCTTACGTTTATTCCTTAAAATACGTTATTAAAATAGTAAGGCCTATTTCTTGGAGTGACTAAAAAGTCATATTCAGTGTTTTTGCATTTTGTATTAAACCTGAAGGTAAAGAAGTTTACTACACATTCTAAAGAAGACATGTATACTTCAAATTTATTGGGTTTTCCCCTGGAAAAATGCCTAAATAGGCAAAAACAAATTTACGGCTAAATACTATCACTTGGTCCAGTTATTTTGGTTTAAGAATTGTAAAATGTTAAAGTAATATATTCTACCTAGCATTTAAATATTCCCAGATAAGCAATTATGCACTGTAAAACAGTGGAGTCAGATGGAGACAACGAGAAGGCCTGCTGCCTCCTCAGTGCAGTTGACCTGGGTCAGGTGGTTCTGCTAGCTTTGTAAAGGGGCCCTGCTAGCTGTGTGAGGGCTTGGGCAAGGGGACTCCCAGGGGCTCTGGGCAGCACCTGGCAGCTGGTGGCCTGGTCCCTCAGCCTATTCTGAGGTTGGGCGGCAGGTGAACTGTGGCCAGAAACAACATTATGCTGGCCATGAACAAGTGAAGGCTTGAATTAGCAATGAACTAACCAGATAACCCAGCTACCACTGGAGATGTTTTCTATTCCAGTAATGTCCTCAGAAATGTGGTTAGTGAAGGAATCTTCACTGGCTGGGTGAAGAGAGTTCTTGTCCCATGAATACTGGTGACTTTTTTCCTCCCCAAAGTACGTTCAGTGAACTAGTAGTGTGAAGTTCCTTAGCAATACATAAAAGGACAAAACGTAAAGACTCTATAAGAAACGATGGGGTTATTTGGTCCAAAATAATATGATTTATAGAAAAACTTTCCCATCATGACATTATTAAAACATGATTTATTGAGGCACAAAACCGCACATGTAGTATAATGTGTAGGAGGATTTCATGGATTTATAATGTTGCCATTTTAAAATAATGTTGAGAGAAAGACTTTGTGTTTGGATTATTGTCTGCTTTGTGGATTTGCATGGCCATGGAGATTTTAGGGTTTTTTATGCCACCTGGTTATGGGGAATGATGCATGCATAGGAAATATAGTGACCTGGTCACCTGGACTGAGGTACACAGGGAGGCCCATCTACGGTTGACCGCACGACCACATTTATTACTCTGGACATCATGAATGAAGGATATTTGAGTGCTGCTTGTTTATGGATGTGTTTTTTGTGATGAAGAATCATAATATATTTTTGGATTGTGCTCAATTCTTCATAGCATGTCAGACAATCAACTCCCTGGCTTAGCTTCTCAGTTAACTCTTGGTTTGTTTTTACGAGTAGTTGCTGCACAATGCACATACAATAAACATGAAATCACCCATACAAAAAAAATCACCCATACAAAAAAAAAAATCACCCATACAAAAAAAATCACCCATACAAGCCCTCTAAGAGAAACAGCACAAAGTTTAATTAGCATGTAAAAGAACATGCCAGATTATATTTTATATTTCATAAATAAATTAAAACCATCATTGTCAGTTCCATTTTGTATGACATTGCAGAAGTGCTTTTTCAGCTTGTTTATAATGGACTTTCACCCAACAGTATAAGCATTAAAGTCCCTTTTCATTGTCAACACATTCCAAATTTTAATTTCTGCAGTAAAACACAAAAATGTCTAAACCTGTTTTTTTTTTCCATTTTGGTAAAACAATTAGAGAAAGTGAGGTAACAACACATTTTGGCAGCACTTCTGTCCAAGAATCTTCAAGCAGAAATCTTTTTCCAAACGTACTCCTGAAAATGACAAAGATTAATGATTAATGAGTACTATGTACATGACTGTACTGACAAAACTAAGAAATTTGAAGAAGGCGAACTATACTCACTTCCATTAAAATTCTTTTACAACAAAATAAAATCAATTATACAGTATTTTAATCTACTATAACATTTAAATAGGAGAAGAAACATGTCTCCATGGCAATCAGAATTATGTCAGAGTAAGTCTTTAATACTACATTTACATTCCAGGAAATACTACATAGTTATAAAATAAGATTAACTTGTAACAAAGAACAATACCCCACATGTACGAACAGATTGAGAAATTGTTATTGACACGTACTAGATCCCGGAATTCAGTCACACAGGGATGCCCTCATTTTGTCTGCTATCTCTGATCTCATCTCGCAGTGTTTAATCAGGTCTCTGATCTCCAGGGGGAGAGCACTGTTCCACACCAGTAGGACGGCGTCTTCGTCTGCAACAGAACATGGAGAAAGTCGGGCATAAAAACACTTTTATGCATTTTTCCCCAAGTCACTCTGGAGAGGAGAGCCAAATATAATTATTCAACGTCGCAGAGCCACACTTCCTGTTACAAACTGGCAAATATCCAGTAACAGAATGTGTTCTTACCGCATCGAGGGCTGACTTGGTCCTGACATGGTCTACCTTTTCTTCCCAGAAGCAGGACCACATTCTTTGGGTTCAGTGTTTCTATGACAACAAAGGCAACACATCCCCACTTTATAACCGAGCGAGAGCAGAGTATGGAGGAACAGGTGAAATATTGTTTGAAACATCTGCTTTAGCCCTGCATGCATAATTATTTATTCAAAATCAAGACTCAGACTGTCCCTAAACGTAATCCAGAGTTAAGATATATACACACCTGAAGCTAACACCTGCCAAACATCACCCTGCAAAATCACCTGTTTTAAGACCTCACAGTAACGCTCCACCAGACCAGGGAGGATGTGTACTTCATATCGTTGGTACGAGTAAATGTTAAAGATTTATTTCTTTACCAAGATCTCTCCAGAAAACTAGCACTGTATTTAAAAAAGAGAGTAAATACTCTTGCACTAAAAGGGGAGGGATGTAGCCCTGTGCAGCCAGCCTCAGTGTTCTTGTATGGCATGTATGACATGCTCACGGTAAACAGGCTCCTGTTGTGAGAGGAGCAGGAACATGACGCACCCACGTGTACCGCCGCCATGCTCCGCACAGACTGGCACAGGTGCCTCAGTACTCTCAGAGGCTGCCGGGTGACCAGTTCCACCAGGATCACATGACCCCCGCGCGTTCCGATCCACAGCGTGGCGTTGGGCTGGACCAGCAGCGCTTTCACACTGGCCCAGGAGGGCCCTGCTTCCAGGCCCTGCTCCGTGCTCAGCTTCCTGGGTCTCCTGTTGGAGCCGTGCCTGGGAGGATGGCAAACAGCAGGCTGACATATAAACACATGCATCCAATATTTACCCAGCATCACCTGTATTTGTGCTGGACTGGCATGCGATCATACACAAAGATGTTTGCCTATCCTGCTTCCTTGGAAGGAACCTGAATTTGGCTCTTTCCCAAAGAATAACTTCCATTTTACTTTTGAACCTTTCTAATGTAATGTTCTGGTGAGCTGTTCAGTCCAAGAAAAGCGACCAAATACTTTTTTTCTTGTGTTTACATTTTCTTGTCTGGATCTGTGTGTTTTTGCATAGTAACATGTTTGTGTTTACGATTGTACAAGAGTTTATGTCTATGCTTCATGTATATGTAGGTACGCATGTGTTAATTTGTGCGTTTGTGTGTATGTGCACACATGTTGTGATAAGTAGAGGTGTGTGAGGAAATTATATCCACACGTTTGCACATTTATGTTTGTTATGTATATGTGTTCAATTGTGCTCATATCCATTGAAATTTGAGTGAGCAGTGAGTGTATGATAAGCTGTAGAGTATTACACACATGTGTGTTCAATTGTGCTCATATCCATTGAAATTTGAGTGAGCAGTGAGTGTATGATAAGCTGTAGAGTATTACACACATGTGTGTTCAATTGTGCTCATATCCATTGAAATTTGAGTGAGCAGTGAGTGTATGATAAGCTGTAGAGTATTACACACATGTGTGTTCAATTGTGCTCATATCCATTGAAATCTGAGTGAGCAGTGAGTGTATGATAAGCTGTAGAGTATTACACACATGTGTGTTCAATTGTGCTCATATCCATTGAAATTTGAGTGAGCAGTGAGTGTATGATAAGCTGTAGAGTATTACACACATGTGTGTTCTTCTGTGTGTGTGTGTGTGAGTGTGTGTGTATTTGAGTGTGTGTGTGAGTATGACTACGTGTGTGTGAGAGAGAGAGAGTATGTGTACGTGAGAGAATGTGTGTGTCTCTGTGTGTGTGACTGTGAGTGTGTGTGAGTGTAAGAGAGTGTGTGTTTGTGTGAGTGTGTGTTTAGGTGTGTTTGTGTTTGTGTGCGTGTGTGTGAGTGTGTGTGTGTGTGTGTGTGTGTGTGTGTGAGTGTATGAGTGTGTGTGTGTGTGTGGGTGAGTGTGTGTGAGAGTGTGTGTGTGTGTGTGTGTGAGAGTGTGTGTGTGTGAGTGCATGTGTGTGTGTGGGGGGTGTGTGTGTGTGGGTGTGTGGGTGTGTGGTTGTGGGTGTGTGAGTGTGTGTGTGTGAGAGTGTGTGAGTGTGTGTGTATGCGTGTGTGTGTGAGAGAGTGTGTGTGTGTGTGTGTGTGAGAGTGTGTGGATGTGAGCGTGTGTGTGTGAGAGTGTGTGTGTGTGTGTGTGTGTGTGTGAGTGTGTGGGTGTGGGTGTGTGTGTGTGAGTGTGTGGGTGTGTGTGTGTGTGAGTGTGTGTGTGAGAAGGTGAGGAGCTCACATCAGTATCTGCGCACAGTCGATGAGGTCACTCATCCTCTCGCTCTTCTTTTCCCACACCTCCACCACCTGCGCCCCCGCCTTGCTCAGGTAAATCTGTTTCTCCACCACCAGGCGGGAGATGCTGGCCTCACTGCTCCACCGGCTCTGCCGCCTGAGCAAATCCCCAAACACACAATAATAATACGCTACACTTAATCTAATCCATGTTGCAAGTCAGAGGCGATAGAGACGGGTAATCCAAATAAACACTGCAATTCTCAACTTGACCTTTGAACTTTTCAGGCTTTCCAGGTAAAAACTGCTGAAACACCTACAATATGCAGCTATGTATGCTGGTCTACAAACAACATGCGAGGCAGCTAGTGAAGAATTCAGTTTTTTTCAAAGACCCTACATGACACACCTCAGAGATATAAATCTCCTGACAGATTCATATTTTAAAAAACAGCTGTTTCATTATCGTATAATGTATGTTATAGAATAGGTATTTCATTTTCGTATTCCAGGTGTTACAAATAGAATTTGTAAGTTTCTTTCCATATGCTGTTGTCTATGCCCTTCCATTTTTTTTGTAGTTGTTGATATTTATTGTTTGTATTTGAAGTTGAACTAGTTTGGCTATTCTGCACTGTTGCTTAGCGATGCTGCTTAAGCTCTTAAGTCTATGTGCTGCTTAAGTCTGCTTAAGCTGCACATAATGTTCTCCTGCTTGGTAAGTCACTCTGGATAAGAGCATCTGTTAAATGACCGATGTAATGGAAAGCTAATTGTAATGTAATGCTAAGTAGCAGACTTGCATTGATTTAGGAGTGAATGAATGTGTTAATAAAACAGCTGCTTTTAGGATGTGTACTGGAGGCACGTAGCGTAAAGGCCAATGCTAAAGGTCTAGCTGTGTATCCAGTGGCTGTAACAAACTGCTTTTGCCCACACCTGCTATTGCTATTTCACTACTGCTGTGTAAAAAAAAAAGTGTTTGCAGGCTAGTCATCTTGCCTCCTTGTCTGTAGAGGACGTTTGCAGGTGGCTGATTACAAAGAACAACTACTGTTCAGTACGCCATCTAACAGGTAGACTCACGCCATCTCACAGGTAAACTCACGCCATCTCACAGGTAAACTCACGCCATCTCACAGGTAGACTCACGCCATCTCACAGGTAGACTCACGCCATCTCACGCCATCTCACAGGTAGACTCACGCCATCTCACGCCATCTCACAGGTAGACTCACGCCATCTCACAGGTAGACTCACGCCATCTCACGCCATCTCACAGGTAGACTCACGCCATCTCACAGGTAGACTCACGCTATCTCACGCCATCTCACAGGTAGACTCACGCCATCTCACGCCATCTCACGCCATCTCACAGGTAGACTCACAGGTACTGGTAGTTTGGTCTGGTGTCAATGGACTTCCAGACATCGTAGTCAGCAGTGAAGGACAAGACCCGAGTCCCACAGCCGGCCCAAATGGTGGTGCGGTCCAGCGAGTGACCCGATGACCCCAGGCACATCAGAGGAGTGTTGATGTTGCCGATCTGGAACGTCTTCATGGGCTGACCGTTCTCACACTGCAAACGGAAACCCAGCGACAGGGGCCTCAGGCGGTAGTGAAGCACCTACTACCGCTCTGTGGTCTGCTTCTGTTCTCTATACGAGCTCTGGATGCATCAGTGACAGTTTCATTTCTAAAGGTATGAATTTGGGATGTTCAGAATTTAAAAATCACCTGTGTTGACTTTAATAGTATTTGGCTACTAGCATATAATTAAAAAGCACTGTTTAAGATATTATATAGTATAATACAACAATTTCATTAATAAACTGTTAAATACGCCAAGTAGACGGTGATGTGAGGAAGAATTAAGTAAAAAAAAAAAAAGTAGCAATAATACTTTCCATTTTTTATCTCTTTGCACCTCCCTTGGCAAAGGGTAACATGTTGAAGCAAAACAGCATAACAGGATATCTGATCGAGACATGTACACGACAGATTAAATAAATAAAGTGGCTAAAAGTAAAGAGGACCATGACGGTAGGTCTGTGTGAAACTATCATTTCATATGTGACACATCTGAGATATCATATTTAATCATATTCAAAACAAATATAGATAAAAATTCTAGAAAGTGATGTCACCTTTTCTAGAGTTTGCTTTCATGCAAAGTCACGTCTGATTGTCGCCACACTTGGCTGCTTCCATTGGGAAACTGAATGCCCATCAAGTTACCTTTTTTTGTAAGAATTGTACAGTCTCCACCTCTGTCTGCTCTGTTCACACTTGAAATTAACTACACAGCGCTGATGACGGCACCCACGGTTTGAGAACATCCTCAAATAAAATATGTTTAGTTTAGACCGCAGGAGGGAAAACATTGCACTTTCTCAGATAATTAAATTGAGTTCTCACCAATACAAATGTGATTTAACATCGTACTCCTTAATCCTTACAAATGTCACACAGCTTCCCATTGCAGCGTGGCACTGCGTTTGTTTTGCGTTTTGTTGTTTTAGCGGTGTGAAATTTAATCAGCTCGGGATACAAAGGGTTGATCTGTTGTTTTTGGCTATTTTTCATGATGTTACTGGTATAGAGCCTGTGAAATCAGTTTGATGTTTTAAATCAATAAAAAGAATTGAAAGGTTAAAAGAATTAAATTAATATAGAGAAATCCCTGAAGTTAATGTGCAGTAAATAATTAAACCGACTATGCGTGTCGGCCAGTGAGGATTTTAGAAATTTCAGTCAGGGAAGTACTTTGAAACGATGAAACACACTCACAGGTTTTTAAAATACATAAATAAAGTGTAATACACAGGGATGAAAAACACTTATATTTCAGGTTTCTTATGGCAAAGTTTGATGTCACACGGCAGTGACTCCTATTGCCAGCCGAGCTCACCAACGCAAACTGCACAGTGAGCGGATTAATTAAAACGTAATTACCGTGCAACAATACAGACAGACCACAGAGTGTTTGCTTATTAATGAAACATTCATAAATTGTGAGTTTAAAACATAAGCCTTCCGAATGGGGATTAAAAAATTGGGATACAATTTTTAAAGTAAAGGACAGCATACAGTTATGCATACGTTGACTATATGATGGCGTATGCAGAAGTGGCCGTTTCTGTAGGCCAGCGAGGAACTGAAGAAAAGCTCAGTGATCACCATACTACCTGAATTGCTGAGTCTTCATAAACAGCCAGGGTGCCATCAGCAGCTCCCACTAACAGGTAGTTCTTCTTTTTGCTTAAAAATAACACAGAATATCATTACACCAGTTCACAATCAGTACCCACAGTCTGACATGGCGTGCATTTTGATCCTATCCTGCGTTAAGCCTGATGCTGTGGTGGACCTGTGTTCTCCATCTTCTTGCTCACCTGTGCTTCTTGCCTGTACAGGTACTGCTCACTGTGTTTACTCTACCTCTGCTGAAGTTACAGATACTGCTTTACTTGTGGGTTTCACCTGTAATGAAGCTGATGTTTGCACACCTGTGCTGTTTACCTGTGCTGAAGCTATGCGCTCACCTGTGCGGAGGGTGCGAGTGGTAGAACAGTGATGTCACTGCGTCGGTGACACTCTGCAGACGGTGTGTCCTCGACATGCTCATTACAATCAGAGCGCCAGATTGTGTTCCTGCCACCGTCCAATCAGACGGCTCCCCAGGGACCCGCATGGTAATCAGGCACAGGACAGGACTGCTGTCAATCTCCTATCAGGGCAGAGTGAGGAAAGCTGAATCATTGACTGAACCAGAAACGCACCTGGAGACAATGCACAGCGACATTCAATGGGCTTCTTGAGCTCCGGTGTTAGGACCACAGGAGCTTCCTAAGCTGGCAGGGCAGGGCCAGGCCCAGCTGTCCCACAGAGTCACAGAGGGTGCCGAGTTTCTGCACACACCTGAGTGTTGAGTTTCCCAGATCCCAGATCCACGGAGGTGATGCACCCCTTTCTCCGGCTGCTGCTCCCGCCGCCGATCCAAACCTGCGGCCGGTCTCTCCCATTGGACACGGCGAAGCATTCCGCGCTGGAGGCCCCACCCACCGTCACCTCCCTCATCAGACACAGCAGCTCGCCTGAGTTCAGCCTGTCAAACACCTGGAGAAATACCCCGACAGGTGAGTTCACCTGTCATATACAGGTTCCTGGAAAGAATACCTACAGGCGATTTTGTCTGTCAGATTGCTTTCCCTGCTTTCTCTATTATGCATCTGGGAAAATGCAGCACAGCTGAGCTCACCCGACATATAACATACCTTGTGTTATGCCCTGCAGGAGATTTAACCTGTCACATACCTGAAAAACAACTGCATGTCCTATTGGTGATATCGGGCAGATACGACTTAAAGGTAACGAGCTGGAGCTTGACCATCTTCTGAACAAGCTGATTTCACCTGACAAACACCTTGAGGTGAAAACCTACAGGTGAGTTTACCTGTCACATAGCTGGAAATAAAAATCCAAGATCGTAATCCAATCCAACGGCCCCTCTGCCTCTAGATGTGGGACTAGGC
Organism: Albula glossodonta; assembly: GCA_019788955.1. NCBI lineage: Eukaryota > Metazoa > Chordata > Actinopteri > Albuliformes > Albulidae > Albula > Albula glossodonta. The sequence continues at coordinate 22,756 of JAFBMS010001279.1, read as the reverse complement.
TACAACTGAACTTTCTGCGTGAACTGACCTGATCCAGTGAGGTGTGAAAACTGCACCCCTGAATTACCCAGTGAGGTGTGAAAACTGCACCCCTGAATTACCCAGTGAGGTGTGAAAACTGCACCCCTGAATTACCCAGTGAGGTGTGAAAACTGCACCCCTGAATTGGGTGAATTCTGACCCAGGGTCAGAACAGCTTCCATGAAACTGCCAAGATGGAGATGGTTGCCACTGTAAGGCCTGAGTTTTATTCGTAACCGTTACAGCTGTGTTTGTTGATTCCTCAGCTTTAGCGCTAGCTTGTGAAATCGCTAATGCTAGCAGTAGAGGCTCCAGTCCTACCCTTGCCCTTGCCCAGGGTCACACTCCTCCTACCTGAGCGGAGGAGGGCCTGTCCTGGGGGTTCTCCCGCAGGCAGTCCCTCATCAGGGCCTCCAGCCTGGGCCACGGAGAGCAGCCATAGTGCTTCACTGGATCTGAGAGGACCACAACCCACCGTCAATGAATCCATCAACTCATTTACGAACATTTATTTTACAAAACAATACATGCAGACAGGTTGTCCTCGGAAATTGTTGAGATGAGAGAAGAGCAGCTAATTCAGCTAAAGCACTGTTGACAGGCTCGTACTTTTAACAGTGACAAAGGTAACTTGGGTCCTGCAAGGGCCACTTGTAAGTATCATTGACTGATTCTTAGGAAGGTGATGAAGCCTTCAGGTGGATGATCAGGCACCGTTAATCCATTCATTCAAACCCTGAACCGAACCAAGCAGGAGGAGCTATTTATTTCCATGAACTGGTAAGTTAATGTCTTAAACACTGAAAGGGTACCTGGTAGTTTTCCCTGAACGGCGATCTCATCGAATTCGCTGGGGAACTTCATCCCGTCGGATATGCGCTCCCCGCAGGTCAAGAGGTCATACAGCAGCAGGCCGAAGGAGAACACATCCGCCTGCTGGTTATAGATCACGTTGCCACGGGCAACCTCGGGCGCTCGGAACCCTGTGGAGCACATTGGGCGTCCCGCATGTATACAATGGAAAAACATACTTTTATGCTGATGGGACAGAAGGGAAACATATTAAATATTGGGAGAAATGCTGCAGCGAGTGAACGCTGAGATACTGCCTTAAGCATGCTTCCCTACAGCTTGCAGCGACAGTGCTGCAGGACTGCTTTTACGACTCTGTGTTCTAAACTAAAGCCTTAGACTAAAGTATCTGAGTACACTATGCCACCCAACACAGAAAATATAGAAAAAGTTACCTATAAGTGCCAATATAAAAAATCTAGACATCATTATTGTTTTTCTCTCAACTAATCAGAAAACTCATAAATAATTGAACAATGCATGCTGGCTCATTACAGTCCTTCATTGGCTGCTGGCGACCATGGAAGTAAAATCTTTTTTGTTGGTGAAAAGATGCCCATGACCAGGAGCCACAAGTTCAATACAGATCAATAAAGGGAAAGTTGGTGCCACTTCTGTTTCCCGCTCATGAGTCACAATGGAGTTCATGTACACTGAAATTCTAAAGTAAATATGTCAAGTAATATGCAAATTCTAATAAAATAAAATGAAACAAAGTAAATATATATTTCAGCTTCCTGCTGCAACTACAGGTGATGACTGTATGCTTTGCCAGACTACTGACAGTGGAACAACAACAGACAGATCGCCTGTAGGACCCAGCTTATGTGTACGCTCTGTTGGATCATACCAGGGGTGCCCTCTGAAGTACGGACTCCCATGCTGCAGCAGTACTGGGCGATGCCGTAGTCTGTGATCTTGGCGATGACCTCAGAGTCAGTCTTCAGGTTGAAAAGTAGGATGTTGTGGGGCTTCAGGTCCCGGTATATGATCATGGAGGCATGGAGATACCTGTCCCAGAAAAGAACAATGTGATCGGGCACGCAGGTAAGAGCAATCCTCCAAGAAAATGTATGCCTCTAGTCTAGAGAATGTCTTTTTTTTTAATTAAAAATGTATTACACAAGTTTATTTGGCCTTAATTATTTACATTACATAATTTACATGACTTACAGTCTTGAGCACTACATACCATGCTAAACTGCAGAAATCACACAAATATTTGACATGAGCTTAATTTGTAATCCAAACAGGATGTTCAAATAATGGCCACACTGCTGAGGAACAGGTGAGTGTACGTGAGTAACCTTGTGAGGGAGACCATTGACATTTTTCCAGGTGAGAAAGGCTACCTAAGACCGTCTGCCACATGCAGGGCGATCCGGTGCTGAAGCTTTCGGTGGATGCTGCCGTTCTCGTGCTCGAACAGTGAGTCCAGGGACCCCCGGGGGGCCAGCTCCATAACCAGCAGGTGAGGGGACGTCCCGGCAGCCAGGAGGGAGACCAGGCTGGGGTGATGGAGGCGTCCCAACACCGCCAGCTCCTGGAGCCCACACACACACACACACACACACACACACACACACACACAGATACAGAATACACAATGGTCAACACTGTCACTCATTTCATTCCCATGACTGCCATAACCACAAAGTCATGTGACCAGGAACATGGGTAAGGGGGAGGGGGGTGGGTGTACATTGGTGTTTTTGTGTAAAAATTGTTATTATAATATAATGTAATAATTGTTTCATAATTCTAATGAGGCATTTAAGTCATGCAGAGAGTACAGACACTTGTTGGAGATGCAGCCGTATGTCCATCTATTACCATGATAATGGTGAAGTCATTTTTCTGGTCTGAACCAATATTTGCACCATTAGAGAGCGGTTAAGGTTACCTGTCTCAGGAGCCTGTGAATGTAGACCTCCGAAGCATGTTTGTTGAAAATTTTTACAGCAACACATTCGTTTTTATACACTGCCCGATAGACTGAGCCAAAGCCCCCATCACCTTAAATCAAACAAGAAAATGTCTTATTATTGAAGAGTGTGCACACCATACACTACATCCCTGATCAAAAAAGCATCAAAATATGAATTTCCAGGTCTCACCCAGTGAGAACTCCTTAGAGTCGTACATTTCCAGCTCCTCGCTATTCAGAATGGTGCTGGCTGGCTGGTCGCTCAGAATGAGGTCTGGGGAGATCTGGGAAACAGGAATAGTAGAGCGCGGATCCAGTGGGTTCACCAATAGACAGTCTGGGGAGGAACCACAGAAAACACAAAGCTTGCTCAAGCGAACAATCAAGATTTTTTTTTTCTAAATATACAGCAGTGCTAATTACACTCAAGATCCAAAAAAATAAGGTAATGTCTGATGCTTTCCAGTTGTAAAAGTCTGGAATAAGAGTCTAGAATAAAACCATGACTGTGATAATGTGAGAGTCAGGGGCAGCAGCGGCAGCCAGGGGCATGATGAAACTGTTGCTAATGGCGACCTTTGTCCATGTTTGCAAACAGGTCCTCCAGCAGCATCCTGCTCCAGTCTTCTCCGTCCTCAAAGCTGTACAGAGCCCACTTCTTCAGCAGCGTCTCTCCATCTCCGTGGATATCGGTGGTGAGGAGGCCCGGGAACCACTCCTCCAGCAGGGAGTCGATGTGGTCGACCACCTGGCCCAGCAGAACACGACCTGCGGAGAACGCCATCGCCAATGTTATCATCACCATCATCTACGTTACCGTCATCATTAATGGTCATGACTACCAATCATCACCAACATTAGCGCATCCACAATCATCGTTATGAAAATGATCGTTACCATAGTCAAGAGAAAAATGGCCCCTATGGTCATCGACTGCAACATCATCAGCTTCACCATGATCACACCCCTTAGCAACGGCAATACAGAATCGACAAAACCACGAACACGATCATGATCATAACGATGACCCTCACCGGAAACAAAAAAACCAACCTCATCAACGTTCTTGAAGTCAGATGTTCATCTTTACTGTAATTACTACGATATATAGCTTTATTGTCATTATCATTACCACAAACCTTGTCATTATATCACTGCTTGCTTTCCCCGGGCGTACCTTTGCGAGAGCAGGGCACTGTGATCTTCACAAAGCTCTCGGGGGCGTTCTCCAGGGAGGCAGATTCCACCAGACAATAGGCCTCAGGGGACCAGCTGAGGTAGATGCCCTTCCTCCAGTAGATCCTGTTCGGCCGCAAGGCTTTCTCTGCTCAAATGGAAGAGTGTCAACGTCAAGTAAAAACAGCTAATTAGATTTTAATTACAAATACAAGCAATTTCTGCATTGAGCAGCAAGTTTGTGTTGATGGGGAAGATTGTTGGACCTTTAAAATGAAGCAGAGAATTTACATCAGTTCAAACTGAAGCACTGATGTGTGCATCTATATCCCGTCTACAAAACATTACTGTTACTACTAATCGCTGGGGTGCAGAACATACAGGCCATCAAAACCTGGTTATGGTTTAGGTTAAGGGGTGTGTGAGTAAACCTGGCTATGGGAGGAGCCCAGGTGACAGGAGAGAGAGGTATAGGTTAAGGGGTGTGTGAGTAAACCTGGCTATGGGGGGAGCCCAGGTGACAGGAGAGAGAGGTATAGGTGAAGTGGTGTGTGAGTAAACCTGGCTATGGGAGGAGCCCAGGTGACAGGAGAGAGAGGTATAGGTGAAGTGGTGTGTGAGTAAACCTGGTTATGGTGGAGCCCAGGTGACAGGAGAGAGAGGTATAGGTGAAGTGGTGTGTGAGTAAACCTGGCTATGGGAGGAGCCCAGGTGACAGGAGAGAGAGGTATAGGTGAAGGGGTGTGTGAGTAAACCTGGCTATGGGGGGAGCCCAGGTGACAGGAGAGAGAGGTATAGGTGAAGGGGTGTGTGAGTAAACCTGGCTATGGGGGGAGCCCAGGTGACATGTGTGTGTGTGAGAGGTACCTCGTCCGCAGAGCAGAGATGAGGACACCTCTAACAGGCGGTTGATCTGGCGGGACCAGAAGCCCATGGGAAAGTACGGCATCTCGTACAGACGGATGATCACCTCTGACTTCTCACAGTGAGGGAGCTCGATCACCGGCCTGTGGTCCGACAAGCTACAGAGAAAGCACCATCAGCCCAGGCTGCACCCCAAAACCAAGAACCCCTCATGGGCGTATCCAAGCGCCCACAACCCCCTGCTCAGCACACCGTGTCACAACCAAACGCATACCCCTATAGGTGTTCCACTCGCTGCACCTGAGGCTCGTCACACTACCTGCTGGGAATAAGGAGCTGGCCTTCCCCGAACGGCAGGGCGATCAGGAACTTCTCCAGAAGCTTGAAGTACTGGGTGATGTGGGTTTTGGGAAAGCACCTGCTCTCAAACAGGAACTTCTCCACCATGGAGCGCTGGACAATGCCTTTGGGCTGCCCTACAGCTCCCGAGCGCTTCAGCGTCAATATCTGCAGAAATAAAACCAGATTAAACTGGAAAAGGATGGCTCCATGATTCACCTAAACAAACAGACTGGAATTTAGCATCAGGTTTCATCTGCACTGAGGATTGCTTTGAGGGTTAGGCTGATTGCTTTGTAGTTTATATTTAGCTAAGCCGAAACTTCCTTGTGCTCCTAAGAAAGTGTTGGAGGGTTTTTAAGTTCATCTCTTTTCATTCTTTTTCTTCCACTAACCATAAGGTCCACCTTTTTTCAGACTTCTGTCCACATTTTCTTCCAAACTGCAATTCTCTGACAGACTGAAAGGATCTCGCTTTACCAAATTACGTTTTTCCACACCTGATCTGGATTTAGTCAGTCATAGCAGAAACCAGATGTACATGGAGGTCTGTGGGCCCATTTCTGCTTTTCAATGCATGGTAATTTGTAACACTGTATGTTTAAGCCATCTTTCTTACATACCTGTATCTATGTGTGTATCTTAAAGCAAGGCCTGTAAATTCTCTGCTGTTACAGTCGACATCCATGCTATATTTCACATCTAAGAAGCTTCAGAAGAATTATTTGAACGTGCTAATCATGTTTGTGTGAGTATTCCAAACTGTGTTCAGTAATGTTCATTGCGAGAGCATTTCCCACCGTGTTCAGTACTGCACACTGTGTTCAGTAATGTTACCTGGGAGAGTATGCTGCAAAGCCACTGGGGGTCGATGAAGTACAGATCCCTGAGTTGGAGGGCGGGGTCATCAAAGTGCAGTAGGATGCCTGAGAGATGCCACACAGGAGAGTTTTCATTACACCGCTCCCCCCCCAGCCACACAGGAGAGTTTTCATTACACCGCTCCCCCCCCCAGCCACACAGGAGAGTTTTCATTACACCGCTCCCCCCCCCAGCCACACAGGAGAGTTTTCATTACACCGCTCCCCCCCCCAGCCACACACGAGAGTTTTCATTACACCGCTCCCCCCCCCAGCCACACACGAGAGTTTTCATTACACCGCTCCCCCCCAGCCACACACGAGAGTTTTCATTACACCGCTCCCCCCCCAGCCACACAGGAGAGTTTTCATTACACCGCTCCCCCCCCCAGCCACACAGGAGAGTTTTCATTACACCGCTCCCCCCCCCAGCCACACACGAGAGTTTTCATTACACCGCTCCCCTCCCCAGCCACACAGGAGAGTTTTCATTACACCGCTCCCCCCCCAGCCACACACGAGAGTTTTCATTACACCGCTCCCCCCCCCAGCCACACAGGAGAGTTTTCATTACACCGCTCCCCCCCCAGCCACACAGGAGAGTTTTCATTACACCGCTCCCCCCCCCAGCCACACACGAGAGTTTTCATTACACCGCTCCCCCCCCCAGCCACACAGGAGAGTTTTCATTACACCTCTCCCCCCCCAGCCACACAGGAGAGAGTTTCATTACACCGCTCCCCCCCCCAGCCACACACGAGAGTTTTCATTACACCGCTCCCCCCCCCAGCCACACAGGAGAGTTTTCATTACACCGCTCCCCCCCCCCAGCCACACAGGAGAGTTTTCATTACACCGCTTCCCCCCCCAGCCACACAGGAGAGTTTTCATTACACCGCTCCCCCCCCAGCCACACACGAGAGTTTTCATTACACCGCTCCCCCCCCCAGCCACACAGGAGAGTTTTCATTACACCGCTCCCCCCCCCAGCCACACAGGAGAGTTTTCATTACACCGCTTCCCCCCCGGGCCACACATCCCCAACCCAGGATGCCTGCAGCGCCTCAAACCGAATTCCACTATTCCCACCTACAATACACTGAACATGAACGCTACATTGGTAATCGACACAGTAGGGAGTCTAAGGTTCCACATCAGATTACTCAGGTTATTTTATTTTGTCCCTTTTTTATCCTTTCTAAGATGATCTCTTTTGCTGTTCGCAGCAGGCTTGCCAGTGGCTACGGGGAAAAGTGTGAGGAGATAACATTGTTATGAAGAGACAGGTAGAGTGACAGCTCAGTAGTGTAAGGACAGTTGTCTTTGGCCCATTCTGGCCCGGTTATGGAGCTCATACCGGCCTCGCTGAGGAAGTGGACCGCGTGCGGCAGCTCGCTCTCGTCCAGCTGCAGCTGGTTGTCCTGCACGATCTCCAGCAGGTGGCACTGTTGCAGGACGGGAAACTCGGGGCGGACCCTGGCCCTCTCCTTCAGGATCCTCTTCTCCAGCTCCAGGTAGCTCTCTGGGATGAGCTGGCCCATCACAGGCTGACCCTGGATCTGTGAAAGGACGTCTGTGCGTGTCAGAGCTCCCTCACCAGTGTGTCTAGGAACAGCACTTACTGTAGCAGCGATCGCCACGCCAGGCACAGCAGGGGCAGCACATACACTGGTGAGATGCTCAGTGGGTGGTTTGCATGTTTCTCATTTTCAAACAGCACCATCATAGAGCTATAGAGCACCATCCTTTATCACAGACCCCCCCGTCTCTGAGCTTAAGGGACTGGTTAGAAAATACTGGCCCAAAAACTCCGCAGATTTATCACTCTCAACCGAACTGCTTTTTTTTTAGTCTTCCAGTGGAAATCACGGCTAATTTTCATCTTTTACAAAGCTGATCCTGGAAGTAAAGGGAGGAAGTCTGCTTTGCATTGTTCTAGTGAGCCCAAACTGATAAACTGTGTACATGCAAACAGTATGTAAAATGTAAGCTAACTAATCAACTTTGAATAAAGGTGTTTCCAAATTGAATGAAAGGAGATGTCATCAGTTGCACGTTTGACTGATAACCTCAGGTTACCTTAAAGCTGGCGGCCTCTCTGATGATGGTCTTCCGCAGTTTGCTAATGGAGTCCGAGTCGTCGCTTGCGGTCACCATGTAGTACTCTCTGATCACGGGGAAGCCCTGCTGATGGAGGAGCTCGCTGCGGATCTTCACCAGACACGCCTGCACATGGCGGTCCTCGCTCACGTCGAGGTGCGTGCCCACCAGGATGACCGGGGACAGAGGAGCTGCAGCCTTCAACAGGACAGCACAGCGACAGGAAACGCATCATCAGAGAGAAGGAAACACAGGAAGTACTAACAGAGGCAGAAAAACAGTTACAAACACTGATACAAATTCCAGTCTGTGAAACTGTCTGTGAAGTCTGTGAAGTTCTGTGAAGTTCAGTCTGTGAAACTGTTTCGTATCGATGTTAGATTTCTTATCGAAATCTTGGATGTTTCAGTATTCTGCTGTATCTAGTTATCTTCCTGCCCATGTGACAAAGCTCATAATGATCTTTACCACTCTGTTGTGTGTGTTGGTGTAAACACACCTGCTCAGGGCCGTCCTGAGACTCACCTTGATGTTGAAGAGCCATGGCTTCAAGGCGTCCACCTGTGCCGCACCTTTACTCAGGTCATACACGACCAGGTACAGAGCCCTGGCGGTCATGAAATGGGGGTGGGAGCCATTGTACTCTTCCCCTCCTTGTGAATCAATGGAAAAATACAGCATGATCAACACCACACAAAAAACATCTACATCCCACTCACACGCATTGCATTCCCAGGACTGAGAGCCCCTCGGCGGGCTGGGCCCAGGTCCGGTTATGGACCCACCTGAAAAGTCCCACACGTTCAGCACCATGTTCTTTTTGTCCCGGTCCCGGACGGTCCAGTCTCTGACGTCTATGCCCACAGAAGGTCGTGACTGGGACCGCTTCAGCTTCATAAGCTGGTGGACCACCGTGCTCTTCCCGCTCCCAGAATTCCCCACCACGATCAGCTTCATCCTGTGGTAGGGCACGGCCTTCTTCAGCCGCTGCTGCAGGTACCTGATGGGACAGGAAGTGAACATGGGCAGAAAGTCAGGAGGGACAGGAAGTGACAGGATACAGGAAGATAACATGGCCACTAGGGATGGGCGATAAATTGAGTTCTCCAATATGATAGATCTGCTTTCAATGAATGATATGAAAGTTTACATTGTGATATTCAGCTTATTTGTGTCAGTGTTTCATTTTTATTAAGTTTATGGTTACCACTCATAACAATTAGTCCAAATGGAATCATTCTTGCATTCAGTAGAAACTGGCACCACCAACCGCAGAGTAGGTTTTTGGCACACTAAAAATGGCGGACACCACAAAATACAAGTTGTTTAGTTCCAAAGAAAGGTTCTACTACCTCCATTGTGTGATTTCAGTGAATAAATGGCATGTTTGAATTTGATGTGTGAAAATCAAAACGTGCTTGTATCTGGTTATGGCCTTAAATAGAATAATGTAAGCTAAATAGAGATATATCATGTATTGTCACTCCACATAAAAACATGATGATATCATTTTAAAGTGGTATTGCACAGATAATGGGCAGTGTGTAATGGGAAGAGGAGATGAACCGGGACCATGCTGTGATATAGGATCGGCCCTGCCCGGTTCTTCGCTCTCACCTGATGATGTCTTTGGTAATGCTGTGATATAGGATCGGCCCTGCCCGGTACTTCACTCTCACCTGATGATGTCTTTGGTCTTGCTGCCGATGAGCTTCAGGTCCAGGTCGAGGCGTAGCTCGTCCAGCGGTAGGTCCCATAGACGTCCGAGCTTCCCCATCTCGTCTGGAAAGGAGCGCAGGCCGACGTTCCGGCTGACATCCAGCGAGGTCAGGTCCTCGAGCAGGCCGATCTGAGGGGGAATCTGAGACAGACACGCCAACAGTCAACACGGTCCGGTAGACTGACACTCAACAGACCAGACTGTAAACATTTGTCATACTTCCACTAATCGTTTCAGTGTGATAATTATAATATGCAGGTCGTCATCACTAACCTTAACACCCGATGCTTTGTACAGGAAGTTATCAGATAGGCTGTCAGTATTTTCCTCTGTTTAACCTTCTGCTAATGTAAGCTTGAAACTTCTACATAGCTGTTTCCATGTTACAGGTGAGATACTGTTCTTGCAAAATCTCCTGTTGCAGTATAAAAATTTTGAATGCTATATAGACTGTCCTGGACATGGGTGTCTGGCACACATATATAAATGAAAAAACGAATGCAGGATCTTTGGGTGGCTCATGTGTTTGAGACGCCTGTTCGGAAAGCAGGTGTGATCCTTGGATCATGGATCGATGCGTGATGCCTGAGACGCCTGTTCGGAAAGCAGGTGTGATCCTTGGATCATGGATCGATGCGTGATGCCTGAGTACCTCTGTCAGCTTGTTGTTGGCGAGGTGCAGCTTCTCCAGCCTCCCCCATTTGTAGACGTGCTGGCTGAGGTCCAGAACACCGATCCGGTTGTTGCTGAAAATGAGCTCTCTAACATTGGCTGATGCCCACGCCGAGGGTCCTGGGAGGACTGTGATGTCATTGTTTCTCATGTCCACAGAGCGCAGACTGAGGGGGGGGGGACAGGTAGATGCCATAACAGTTTAACATCATTCATACATTCGTATGTGTTACAGTCCGCCACTAGGGGGCAGCAGAACATAACAGTATTCTAATGTATTGAATGAGATGGAGTTACTGCTCAAGCATGTGTTATGACACAGCACGTATTCCAATGGTATATTCAGTGTTCTTTGGCCATTTTTCCTTCTCAGAAGCTTCATAATTACTGTTATACTAATAAGCATCAGTTTAAATCTTTTTCGCTTAGACACTGATAAAAATAATCATACTCACTATGGAAGCTGGACAATTACATCAGGAATGCAGGTGAAGTTATTGTGAGACAATTTCAATGTTGTGATTTTTGATGGCAAATGTGACAAACTACCTGTAAACAGGAAACAAAATTAAGTATTTCACCATTCTCAACGACTATCTTCTATCAGTCGAAGGCAAATGATACTTATTGGAGCAGATTAACCAACCAATCGAAACGCTTGAAAGACCAAACAATAGTAAACAACCCTTTCTGCCTGGCCTTACTGAGCTTGTTCATCGAGGCGTTGAACGTTTCGAGTTTGACGCAGCCAGACAGGAAGTCCGGGGAAAGCCTCTCAATGCTGTTTTTACTGACATCCAGGAGTTTCACTTCCGGAAGGCCGAGAGGGGAATAGAGCTCTGTTATTTTATTCCTGAAAGGAAAATGTGAGACACTTCATTACACCAAGCTTCCTGTGCCCGTACAAAATAAATAAATAGTTTCAAACAAAAAAAAACCGTTGTGAAATGGTTAACAATGAAAAAAATAAGATCTCAAAGAATACTGTATGTTATAGTTCCTTCCATGAAAAATCTTGAGCCTGCACAATAAAGTATATATATACTAATTTCTTTTTTCAAACAAATATGCCTTATGAAAATATACACTTAAATAGGACTACAATTCCCAGCATACCCCTCAAATGACAGCTCCTCCAGTTTGTTGAGGGCATGGCCCAGCTGGTCTGGGAACGCAGTGATGAGGTTGAAGGCCAGATTGAGCTGTCTCAGTGAGGGGCAACTAGCATCAGAGCTCAGAGACAGCAGTGGTCCCACGTAGTTCTTGGACACGTTGAGCACGCTCAGTGCAGGCAGGCCCAAGATTCCATCTGGCAGAGACTGCAGACGGTTACCATGGAGATCCAGACGTGTCAGGCTTTTCAAGCTCTGAAAAAAATTTCAACAAAAAAAAAAAAAAAAAAACACTTTCACATAAAAATGTAAACATTTACTGTAATAAATTAACCTTGACACACAGAGGAGGGCAAATCGCCGTACCTCACACAGAGTGGAGGGGAATTCCACCAGGTTGTTCTGGCTCAGCTCAAGCCGCACCAGGTGTTCCAGGTGCTGAAGGATGGGTGCCTCGCCCGTCAGGCAGCCCAGAGAGTCCAGCTCGTTCCCCGACAGGTCCAGCAGCCGGATGCGTTCCTTATCTCCACCCAGAGACACCCCCCCAGCGCCCGACAGCAGGGGGCTCTCCACCGAGCCCAGGACCGGGGAATAGTTACCTGACAAAGTATGTACACCCCTTGCAACTGCAATTTCATTTCAAGCCGCAAGCCTTTTATTGATGTACTTCTACACTGATCCAAAACTTCAACATTCATCTCAATGTTATTTGTTCTATGAATGACCAGTGCTTAACAATCATCATAATAATTAAGCCAGTGTATTGAATTGAAAGTTCACATGCACTTCTGAGCTGTGTGGGAAGGGTTAAGTACTCTGGTGAACGTTTTTACTTGTGCATACGAAGCTCTGATGTGTAAGTGCTTTGCACTGTGGTTTTACCTCCTTGCAGATCAGCTCTTAGAATACACAGTTTAAAAGGTGTTATCTGTGGCAGGTCTGACCTCTTTGGTTTGGAGATATCCTTAAACATCTCCGCTGGCGAAACTCGTTTGGTTCCGAATCTACAGTCCCAGCCTGTAAGGACAGACAGTAGGACCTGATCAGCATCAGAGCAGAGAAATGAATGTAAAGGGCCAGGTTAGAGCTCAGGGCCAGGTTAAAGCTCAGGGCCAGGTTAAAGCTCAGGGCCAGGTTAGAGCTCAGGGCCAGGTTAGAGCTCAGGGCCGGGTTAAATCTCAGGGCCGGGTTAAATCTCAGGGCCGGGTTAAATCTCAGGGCCGGGTTAAATCTCAGGGCCAGGTTAAATCTCAGGGTCAGGTTAAATCTCAGGGCCAGGTTAAATCTCAGGGCCAGGTTAAATCTCAGGGCCAGGTTAAATCTCAGGGCCAGGTTAAAACTCAGGGCCACGTTAAATCTCAGGGCCAGGTTAAATCTCAGGGTCAGGTTAAATCTCAGGGCCAGGTTAAATCTCAGGGCCAGGTTAAATCTCAGGGCCAGGTTAGAGCTCAGGGCCAGGTTAAATCTCAGGGCCAGGTTAAAGCTCACCTCTGCGCTGTGGTGCCTGCGTCGTCCTGACTGTCGGCTCGGCAACAGTCCGCTCAACTCCTCAGGTGAGTCACAAAAGGGACTTCTCAACGGAGGGAGTCCATCACTTCCTGTACAAATCAAAGTGCTTTCTGTCAGGTCACTCAAATCAACGGGCTTCATATCGTGCCCCCATGTTAAAGGTCAATAGCTGTTTTTACGGGATATGGGGTGTCTGTAGGATTTCTGTGCAAATCAGTCCCAAATACATAATCACTATCTCAGCAGGTAACTGTCCACTAAAGCGATGCTTTGTCTATAAGGATCCACTGTAAATCTCAGGAGTTATCCTCTTTCACCTCAGCACCTCAATTCATTAAATTGTCCATAATTTTCAGATTTCAGCTTTTTTAATTACTACAGTATACAAATTGGATATTTTCCAGGGACAATAACGAGCCAACGGGAAAAATGGCTTAGTTAGGAGGGGGACTGACACTTGGAAATGCCTACCATCGCTCTCCAAGTCTTCGCTGAGGAAGACCAGGCTGTCGTCCAGGGAGAAGAGGGAGCTGTCATCGCTCTCGTCAGAGAGATACCCGGAGGAGTAGGCATCTGCTGTCCTCTTCTGTGAATTGAGCCTTCTGCTGTGATAGGACGACACCTGCCTGGCCAGACACGCCCCTTTACCTGCATACACATGACATTTATAAACTTTATGCACTAACTTTATTAAAACTCCGGATGTACAACAGTGCCTTTCTAATTCAAATAGATTTTACTGCACAATATGTAGTAGGTTCCGTATCTCCTTCAATCATGCTTAATTACGTTTCTCCAGCCAAGCTCATGTCCCTCTAGAGGTTTTAAAATTATCTACTTTTTTATATTACCAATTTTAAAAGACAGCACAACCCCCTTGCTGCAGTAAGAAGTGGAAACAGAAGTTCTGCACCAAATGAAAGAGACTGAATTTGTTAACCCACTGCCAGCATGTTCCTAAAAAACCTCAAGAGGAGAGCAGACTCACTTGCCACCCTGCGCAGGCTGGGAGACCGGCGCTCAGAGAACAGGGGCCTGAGCCAGGAGGCCTGGATGTCCCCCAGGCGGAAGCCCCCCAGACAGAGGGCGCTGTTGTTCAGGTCCAGCCCCAGCTTTCCCAGCAGCAGGCTGACCACAGGCCCGTCCCGCCGGCGGACGCTGGCGCTGAGGGCGCTGCGCAGGTGCTGCTCATGGGTCCCGCTGGACAGCAGGAGGTCCACCAGCTCCAGAGGCCCGCCCCGCTCACACACCTGAGTCACACAGGTAACGCTGCATATCTGAGACACTCGTAATGTCACACACCTGTGTCACACAGGTAACGCTGCATATCTGAGACACTCGTAATGTCACACACCTGTGTCACACAGGTAACGCTGCATATCTGAGACCCTCGTAATGTCACACACCTGAGTCACACAGGTAACGCTGCATATCTGAGACACTCGTAATGTCACACACCTGTGTCACACAGGTAACGCTGTATATCTGAGACCCTCGTAATGTCACACACCTGTGTCACACAGGTAACGCTGCATATCTGAGACGCTCATAATATCACACACCTGTGTCACACAGGTAACGCTGCATATCTGAGACGCTCATAATATCACACACCTGTGTCACACAGGTAACGCTGCATATCTGAGACCCTCGTAATGTCACACACCTGTGTCACACAGGTAACGCTGCATATCTGAGACGCTCATAATATCACACACCTGTGTCACACAGGTAACGCTGCATATCTGAGACGCTCATAATATCACACACCTGAGTCACACAGGTAACGCTGCATATCTGAGACACTCGTAATATCACACACCTGAGTCACACAGGTAACGCTGCATATCTGAGACACTCGTAATGTCACACACCTGAGTCACACAGGTAACGCTGCATATCTGAGACACTCGTAATATCACACACCTGAGTCACACAGGTAACGCTGCATATCTGAGACACTCGTAATATCACACACCTGAGTCACACAGGTAACGCTGCATATCTGAGACACTCGTAATATCACACACCTGAGTCACACAGGTAACGCTGCATATCTGAGACACTCGTAATGTCACACACCTGAGTCACACAGGTAACGCTGCATATCTGAGACACTCGTAATGTCACACACCCGGGACAGACAACTAATTTCGAACACCTCATCTGAGATGTATTGCTAAAGTAAAGTAAAAATAACAAAGCTGAAGCATACAGGAAACTTCACAGGAATCCCCCCCCCCCCCTCACCTGGTAGATGAGCGATTCTGTCTTTGTCTTCCTGTTGATGTCGGCCCCCAGGTGGATTAAGCACTCTGCCATTATGACATCACCATCCGTGCAGGCCTTTTCCAGCATGACATATCTGATGTCACTGTTGGCGGCCATCTTGGAGAGGCAGAGGCAGGTCACTTTGCGCAGCTGTGGATACACCAGAGCAGAGACACTGGATAAAGTCACAAAGTTTCCATGTGACAGGGCTTCATCACAGATCATTCACCAACGCTCACCGGGTCTGTTCTCTGCTCAGACAGGCTCGATTTCAGCTGCAGGAAGAGCTCTCTGTCGAACCCCTCCTTCTCCAATTCGGTGGCTGCGTCCGAACAGGTGTCCAGCAGCTTCCATGCCACCTGGAAACCCTGCGGAGTACAACACAAAGTCGAAGTCATACCCGAATTACTCAAACTGACTTCATTGACAAGCTCTGAAAACTATCCACACTTTTAGAAACATTTGTTTCTCGTAGTTGCCATTCTATGGACTGAAACAGAACGAAGGCCATCTTCACAGAATTACCGGCAAAAATGTTTCCGCATGTACTCACCTTCAGCTGGATCTCCGCATCCTCTCTGAACTGTCGCAGAGTGTGCACAACAACCGAGGCCAAAACGGGAACAATCATTATGGACAAATTCTTTTTGGCGATGAGGTAGTGAAGCAGAGACAGGCCCCAGTAGTGTATTTCTGAATGGAGGGAAAGAAAGGGACCTTCAGTCTTATCTGTGCTGTATGTTCTCAAAATACACCAAGCCACAGAGCACTGACAATAGGGGAGATATTAGCATGATTTAAAGGCTCAAATATAACTGATCTGACAAGCGCTATTCTTTCTCAATGGTTCAGACAAAGGCAATTCAAAAGCCAATGAAATTATACCACAGGAAAAAAAAGAAATCTTTTTCGCTCAAACCTCTTTCCTCAGGGAACATCTGGAGTGTGTGTAGAACTGTGTCTATCGCCCCCTGCTGACACATCAGGTCCACTGCACCAGAGCAGTCAGCCAGTGCTGAAAGAACTCTCAACCCACAGTCCTGGATATCCGGCATGCCAATAAACTACAGCAGAAAAGTGTGCAAAATCTCACTTACAGGAACTGAGGAGTAAATAGGACATATGTAACATGAAGGTGGGTGAAGGACTTAATCGGAGGACCACGTCCCTACCCGGTTTAGGGCCTCCAGGAATACGGCATGGGCCCCTTCCACCACGCACTGGTTCTTCAGCACCTTGAGGGAGACGTCGGCCGTGTCAGGATCGGCCACCGAGGCACCATGTTCCCTCAGTCTCCTGTCTGCATCCCAGCCAATCAATCAATCAATCAATCAATCAATCAATAAAAACCACTACATCATCTTCCACACTAGCGCACTCTCCCAGGTTACACATCCAGACATGATCATGTGTCATGACCATAGCTGGAGCTGAGCCCAGAGTCTGTCTTCAGTTCGACAGGAAGTGACCACTGAACAGGAAGGAAGCCCTGAGTCTTACCAGGGTTGAGGAACGTCAGACTGGCCCTCAGGGCCTCCCGCTGGACCTCAGGCAGGAAGTTGTGAACCTTCATGGCCCTCAAGATCTCATTCATGGCCATTGTGACCTCATCCAGACTTGCCGTTCTGAAATTATCATATACAACACGCAGAAGGCTTATAAACAGAACTCTGCTTTGGAGTATGTGGGCATGTGGCACTGTACCGTAGATCACAGCCTCAAAGCTTTAATCATAATTGAATCATAATGCCCACACATTCAGAGAATTTCACCATTGAATATACCAACAGTATGTATGCTACGGAGCACAACCCAAAAACTTCACTTCCAATCACATCACTACAGTGGACAGCACAGAGAGCACTCAGAATAGCAACAGGTTTACACAAGAGCTTTGGTAACCAGAGTTTCAGATCCTGTTTCATATGGACTTTGTCTCACAATCTACCACATGGATAGGCTTGGCTGCACCTGCGAGGGTTTCATGCAATATTGAACACTGAGACACCGAAGGACAGTTCGTTATTGGTGCATGTCAGGCGTACCGTCCCTGGAAGAGTTTATGAAGCAGCTTGCAGGCACTTTCTGCAATTTCAGGAGAGGAACTGTGTTTCTTCATTATCTCCAAAATGTTGATGTGGATCCCATTGGTCAGTAACAGAGAAGGCATTTTACCTGTGGAACGGAGATAGGAAGTTGAAGCTCATGTACCCTTTTTTAAGTTGGTGAATTCCTCTCTTTGGCTATCCTTGCCTGGAAGTGAAATCAGATGTTCAGAAAGTCTGTCATTCTGAATTTTTTTTTTCAACACTCCCCCTTTTTCAAGGCTTATTTTTGTTTTGACAAGAATATGCTGTGACGTGAAAATTGGAGGTTGAAAAGTAGTGCGCCGGTGAAAACAATGGCACGGGTGATGAGGATGACACACTGCTAGTCTGTAGCTGACAGGACCAACCCTTACTCAGAAGGGGGGGGAGAGAACCCCCCCCGCTGCCTCTCTGCTTAAGCCAGAAGCACAGATAGAGACTTAGTCACAGGCAGCTGTCATACACATCAGCCATGTCAGTGCACAGGCATCAAAATAACTCCTGACGCAGACGCTTTATTCTGCCAGTGCGACCTGGCGCTCCTGCGGGCACACAGAGGCAGGTGGACAGTCCTGTGGAAGCCCTGTGTGGGGCAGGACTCACGGTTGTGGTCGATGAGCGTCCCAAGCGTCCCAGCGGCGGCCTGGAAGACACCCTGCGAGCCGGAGTGCAGCAGCATGGCGGCCATAACCTGCCTGTGTATGGGCGTCCTGCAGGGGGCGCAATAGGGATGTGTCACCTTTAGACACAGCAGAGACACCAATACCTCCAATAACCATGCTTCAGTTTGCACTGTAGTTAAATACTGCCCACGCCTCTTAAGTCCTATGGGATGTTTATATGGCCTCATTAAAGACAATAGTCTTTACTGCATTTCACTGTGTTTGTACATTGGTCTCCTCATCATGTACAGTGTGCCTTTAGTCCTTAAGCTCTTTATAAGGTTGAACATGGCTGCCACTTTACACCTGCTGCAGTGAGTGAGGAATTTGTTTAGTCACACTACAGAAATGATGAGCCGGCCAAGTGACAGAAACAGGGTTGAGAAAATGGCGGGGGCACCTCAGGAATTACCCTGCTTCTTGTGAGGGAGTACTTAATGACCACAGCGTGCCAAGATGTGTCATCTCAACACGTCAGCTTAAAGTCTCATTACCACAAAGGGGATGCAGGACAGAACCTATCATAAGTACTCATTATCTCTGATGGATCTCAACCTTTCCCGATCCTCCACAGTGAACATTCACCGCAGAGTAGAGTGCACCATTGCCTTTGACAGGGTTGGGTAATGAAGCATAAGAACCAATCAAATTAAAGCTGCTACTATAAAACCCCTATCCACCATCACACAATGATGAGTGACTTACTGACCTTCCGTCCTGATCTCCAAACCTCTGGTGAAGCAAAGGATCATGGTCCAGGAGACTCTTCAGAGCCAAACACGCAGCCTCCTGGTCACAAAAGGGCCGAGACACACAGTGAGATATCTGCTCTGAGTGCAGTGCCAAAAGTGTTCAGCAGAGAGGTGTGCATTCTGGGTAAAGAGTGAGAGCGCAGAGTGCAGAGCTAGGTACAGTGGATAAAGGGGGAGTATCTGTTCAATGTGCACGTTGTGTGTATATTTGTAATGGGCGACACTTGCTCTGTTAAAGCTGAGTGTGTTTCGCTGACATGCCACATGGGGGCGCTGTGGACTTGCCTGAACCAGAGGGTCGGCCGTGTGGAACTCCAGAGCAGTGCAGCAAGCATCCACCCAGGACAGTTCCTCCTCCTGCTCCTCCTTCTCCACCTCCTTCTCCATCTCCATCTCCTCTTCTGCGAGGTCCTTACTTTGCACTATTGTTTGAGCTGAGTGGATCAAACCAGGCGTTATATACTGTATATCAGTTTTGATTAAATACAAACACTCAGTTTCTATAAGCATGTATTTACTTTTGTATCAGATATTCTTTTGGAGAAGTCTTGTGTAGTGGTATGTGCGAGCAACACTATGTGTATTTTAAACACATGTTCTTCCAGCAGTCTGTATGTACTGGAAGCATGTTAAACGGAATATGCGTACAAATCAATCTCTACGGGTGTCTGTGCGAGAGAGTGCGCGAATGTTTGTGTGGGAGAGAGACGGGCATCATGTGTGTATGTGTACTTTCTGTGTGTAAGTATGTGTGGAGTAGAGAACAGGGAATAGAGGGTGAACTCACTCAGGGCTGCCAAACAGAGCAACGCGGCTACTTGCAGTGTGGCGTTCTCCGGGTACATGAGACAGGCTCTCACAGTTACCCTGTGCACCCCGTTCAGAACCAGGATGTTGTAGTAACTCTCTGAAAAGGCAAGCCATCAGTCAGGCACCAAACACCACTTACATCCAGCCAGCAATGCAAGCAATGAAGGGCAACCTATTCAGCAATAACCTGAGTTACCTCTTTCAGTGAAGAAACACCTGCACAACAATATTAGCCCTGAAACACTAAATCACTAATACAACAGACAGTGTGAATGTCTCTATCAACACTATTCATTTTTCATGACGCAATTTTCTTCATGGAAGTGAAAGTAGCTAAAGTCACAGGGATCACGTGATTGACCTTTAACCTTTGACCTGTCCACACACCTGAGGAGAATTTCTGGAAGAGGCAGCAGCCGGCCTCCTGCAGGGGCTGATGGTGAGGGAATGCTCTCATGGCCTGCGTGATCAGGCTGTAGCTTCGCTCGTTCCCCGACATCAGGATCTCCACATTACTGGCTGCAAAACACAGGCCCAGAAAACAAGCCTTTAAATTATGTTTTCATAATTGTATTTATGCATCTGTGAATGAATTCATAACAGAAATATTATTTTATAGTGAATTAATAACCAACTGAATAAATCCAGAAATGTATGCATAAATACATTTTTGGTCAACTTCTAATTCTTATTCAAAACAGACTGGATTCCACTTTCGGTTCAGTCTGGGAATCTAAAATTGTCTGGGAATCGTTAAAATACATGTTTGGTCAAAGGTGCAAAATATGAATTGCAAATATTGCACCAATAGTTGCTGCTCTTCTTGCCTTATCACTAGATATTTCAAGTGTCAACTGTCCTTGCCCCAAGCAATAGAATTCCATTATTATTAGGGATGCTTTCTTTTTGTCTATCTCAGTGTTGTTTTAAAATTTTTTCTGCATATTTTTCAGGGCTTTTAATGGCTGGATTAGTCTCAAGCATCATTTTTCATTGAATAAGTTCATGAAAAAGTCCTTTTGTGTTTGGGCTTTATTTTTGACCGACTGTAAGGTTTTGGATATGGAAGCCTGACTCACCTGGGCCAGCTAAAGGCAGCAGAACCCTGAACACCTGCAGAACCATGTCCCCACTGGCCTGGAAGGTCCGAGCCACACTCAGCACCACGTTGTGGTCCCCTCTCTCCACAAACTCCACCAGGTGTGCATCTGGGACTAATGGCAAACAAACAGCCCCACACACACATACACACACAAAGTCAATCTCTTTCTCAAGCCAGGTCCAAACAGTTCCATATAAAATTATAAAGTCGCATGGAAATGTGGCAGAGTGGAGTGTGAACCCTCTGTAGTGATTTTGTCAATGCAACTATATAAGCTGACGGAGAATGGCCCATTGGCATGGAGGGCTGCAAACATGGCAACGTGAATCAGCGCCCAGGTGAACAGTACCAATCAGCGCCCAGGTGAACAGAACCAATCAGCGCCCAGGTGAACAGTACCAATCAGTGCCCAGGTGAACAGAACCAATCAGCACCCAGGTGAACAGAACCAATCAGCGCCCAGGTGAACAGTACCAATCAGCGCCCAGGTGAACAGTACCAATCAGCGCCCAGGTGAACAGAACCAATCAGTGCCTAGGTGAACAGTACCTTTCTCCAGGAGCAGCTGCAGAGAGTGGCATCCCTGAGTCTGAACCTCCTCACTGGTGCTGAAAGCTGTCATTGCGTTGAGGATTAAGTCAAAGATGTCTGTGTCATCCTCCAAGACCATCAACGTGATCACATCTTTCAACGACAGACAAAGAAATGGAGATCACAAGTCAAGCCAACAGTTCATGCTCTTCATTATCTGGAAAAAATACATGGCTACTGCGTTAAGCGTATAATAAGCATATTATAAAGAAAAAATAGAATGCAGACAAATATTTTCCATGGTACTTTTATCATTAAAAATGCAATTTTTGACTTTTATACACTCAGCCCTGTGCAAACACAAAGGCACCGAATTGGCCTTGAAGTTATTTTGTCTGTGTGCAGAGTCAGTTTCCTTTGGTAGATGACATGAACATTTTTCTTGGCAAACTGAACAAGTGTGGGCATGCTGCAGAATCGGCCGTGCAGAAAAGCAGAAGGTGGCCTCCACACTGCAGAGACGTGAGAGAGCCCCACCTGATCTCAGGAGCAGGGCCAGGGCTTTGAGCCCCACCGCCACCAGCTTGCTCTTCTCACTGTACATGGACAGCACCTTCAGGAGCTGCCTGTTAGCACACGCACAGACACAACAGCCAGAGATTAGCATGCTTTCACTTTGGGTCTTTCCCAAACCACTATCTGGTGAGTTCCCAGAGCCATCGGTGAGCCGGTGGCCATTCCCTCAGCTGCTTAACAGAATATTGCCCAACCACTATCTAGCCTAATCTAGCCTAAATGTGAAGTACATTTAACTCACACAGGTATTCTCATATACAATACACCCAAAATCCATATCACAGCAATATGCCTGAACGGACACTTAATTTGATCTATTGATTGATTCATCAAGGGCTGTGATTGACCGTTTGGAATTTTCTTACAGAATTACACAAATGGTGTGTAATGTAAAAACATACAGGACAGTTGATTAAAAAATACACCTGAATTACCACTGATCAGAGAGGAGGTATGTCTCTGACACCGGGAGCCAAGGGTGCCTGGTGGGAGGAGCCATTACAGATGTAACCTGAGAAACCCTGGCCAACGTGAACCCATCCTAACCCTAGGGCTGCCACCGCACACTCCCTGTCACACTAATGACACTAATGCTCACTAAAGACACCATGTGAGTTCAAACCTGCAGTACACAGCCAAGCCTGTGCTTCTGGCAAAAACTGGATACTTAGGTGTTCAAGTTTTGTAAAAGTGTACTTTTGAAAGGTAATCAACAGAGCACTTAACTATCCTACTCTACTTAATTATTGCTGCTACATTCTGTCAACACTCTAACAGATGTCTCTGCTCAGTTAGATAATCTTGGGCCATGTT
>JAFBMS010001278.1:0-44159 GCA_019788955.1 Albula glossodonta | reverse complement strand
TTTCTCTCTCTCTCTCTCTCTTCCTCCCCCCCCTCTCTCTCTCTCTCTAATGGCATTGACCTGTGAACTGCAGCATACATCTTACATACAGTAAGAATATCAAATTTTCCTTTAGTTATGCCAAAGCAATGTGATTGGTTTTCAAGCAAATACCACTTACAGGTGAGCAGAAGAGCAAACACATATGCAGTTGCCTTTTTACAGCATGAAAATGCATTATCATAAATGAACCTGTCATCAGTAGCTGGTTGGTTGCTTATTTATTAATTGATTTATTTATGTATTTATTTATTTAGTTATTTATTTATTGATTGAGCCAATAATCCATGCCTTCATTTATTGTTTGAGGTGCAAACGCATTGGCACATTGAGCAGACAGTTATTAGTTGCAGTGCCCCATAATGTGTATAGTTTATGCTAATTGTAAACACTCACCTGTATATATGTGCTTTCACGAAGATAAAAGCAAGCAGTAGTTTCTTGCAAGATGTTGACTGTAATATGAACATTACAGGCTGGCCCTGTTTGTGCACATAGAGCATTTAGAATTATGTTATTTATCTGTGGCACAATTAGTGGGGGGGGGCATACCCCCCATCCCACCACAATTCATACCAATGGTTCGTCGATTGGAAAAATGCAAGACTGTGCTGTCTTTTCTCGGTTGTCAGTTCAGCAGCTGTCCTGCAGAAGCTCCATGTCCTGTGATCCCCCAGGCCCCCGCTGCACTCACCCAGGCCGCCAGCTCCCAGGAAGATGCCCCCCAGGGCTTCAGCGTCGCAGTCCTTGGACACTCCGATGATGATGCTCCCCGCCACGATGCTGACTAGGGCAGAGCCCACCCTCAGGCCGTGATATTCCCCAATACTGACTGAGTTCATCCAGCAGGACCACCCACCTACCGCTGCCCCACCGGCCCCCTTTCCTGCCCCCGCCCTCTGCGCCCCTCTGCAGAGCCTGCGGAGCTCTGAACCCCAGGACCTCAGGACCACGCCTCACAGAGAGAGACCACAGCTGCCTCTCAGCTCACTTCCACAAGCTCAGACTGCTACTGAAACACACACACACACACACATGCACGCGCACACACACACACTCCTTAAGGTTCCTCATGCATCTTTTAAGATGTAGCTCCGCTTTCCCCCGCCAAAGGCAACAGTCTCTGTCTGGCCCCAATCTACACTTTTCTCTGAGGGACAATAGCTGGTATCACGCAGCAGACAGGCTGCTGGGAGCCAGCAATGAGACACTGCTGTCTACAGCACCTGTGATAATGGCATGACCCAGTCAGCAATTTACCCATAATGCTACTCTGATTGGCCACACTGATCTACCGCAGCAAAAGGCTGAATGACATGCCCATGCACTGATAATTAAACAGATATCACAGGTATGGCTCTGACTGACCCCTAAATCCCTGGGATTAAGAGTGATACTGGTGGGGTGGGGAGCACCACCCAGCCCGCTCCAGATCGGTGGCCAGGGGAAGTGAGCCCCAGGCTGGGCACGCTGCCATCCAGGCTGGGGCCCTCTCACAGCTAACCCCACACCTGCTGGAGAACCAGGGCTGGGATATCAGGGAGGAAATCTGACTCACAGCTCCTGTATCACTCAACACTGTATCCTCCAAATCCACTCAAAGGGAGGTTCTCTAAATTAAGTATGTGTAGTACACTTGTGTGCTTTTACTGACTATGATAATTTATGCACGTGCCAGAAAGACAATGCAAAAGAAGTTTCCCAGCCACTGATCATATCCAGAGCCATTTTTTCCCTCTGGATCTCAATGTTGTTTGTCCACCTAGTGTCTCTGGTTATGTTTTCTGCCATGAGATTACTGACTCCATGTATGGCCTCACTTGTCAGAGTGACAACTATGAGGCCATAACAATGAGCGTGACAAACTACTTTCCCCAAACTTAGTGAGTGGTTTTTGTTCTTAAACTGGTAGCTGGGGGGTAGTGTGTTTGCTTTGAATTTCAATCCTTTTGGTCCTTCAGTCCAGTAAACTAACACTTGTAGAGGGAAATGGAATCAGTGATGTGGAGAGGTTTCAAATGCAGGACTGTGCTTGGTAAATCCGTCTGTGTGTCATCATGCGTTTGACCTGTATGAGGAGCTCTGAAGGAGCTGTTCCAAGTCACTGAGCATTGTGAAGGTTTTTGTCTGCACCCTTAATTTCTTTTCTGTGGAGAGCCAACTCAAACTTCATGACATGACATGACATGACACAAACACATTGAAAGAGTTATTTGTCAGGTGTGGTGTTTGGTGAATGTTTATTTTATGGATCAACATCTCATACAGTGACGAGCATCTGTGGCTTAGAGATCTTCACTTCTCTGTATGTCTTCAGCAATTTGGGTTTGCAGTTCAATATCTGGATCAAGCAAAAGATTATTGCTGATATCCCACATGGTCCTGGATGTAATGGTTGTTTGGCTTTTAACAAGGAGATTCACATCCACCACAGCATTAAAATCTGTTTGGTCAGCCTGACAGCTCCACATGCACAATAAAGGAAGTGCAAAAGAACCAAGGTTCAAGGCATGACTAAAGTCTTGCTCCTTGAACATGATATACCTTCAAAGTGCTGGATATGAAGTCCTGGACTGTAAGAGTCTCTCTGTGGAGCAGTGTGTTGAGTGTTTGCTTTCACCTCTTGAGGTTTTGGGTTCAGCCCTTCACTTTCTCTTTGTCACTGCAAACAGTAAATTAAAGTTCCTCGTGTGGCCGCTTTAACTCCAAAAAGTTGAAATGCCAGCAGCAGTCCGTAACACATTGTACCACAATCAAACTCACTGGTTTTGGATACTAGACATTCCTGAATAACCTGGACCCCACTTTCATTGATACATGCATTACAGTTTTATTTCTATAGTCTATTATAAATGTGCCATAAAGACAGGCGCATTTCCTGTGTATATATGGTGCCAGGCAAATGCCAGCAGCAGTTCGTAAGACATTACACCGCTATCAAACTCGTATTATTACGCTTGTAAACTTTTATTATGGCAACCTTGACCCGGAAGTACTTTTCTTATTGTTGCTGGTGGGGAACACCTGTTTGTATTTATTTATAAACGTAGTTTAGTATTACCGCGATTTTGAAACGATGTTTTAGGAACGCTGGTCGACGGAAACCTGGGATGTTTTGTTGGTGGTGTTCTTCCCATTCTTCAGAGCGGTACCCTGAGTCGGCCTGTATTGTTCAACAGTTTTTCAAATGAACACGCTGTAATTGTTATGGACATTTAAATTGTTGCATGTAAAGAATTCTGACGCAGATAAGTTGCGGTTTCTCTTGTTTTGATGGGTCGAATAAATTGGTGTAACGTACATTCTAGCTGTGTTCGATTGCCTCCATTTCGGAGAGAATGAGAAGGGCAGAGTTTGAAGCAGCAACTGTAGGTAGGCCATGAGCTTTACAAGTTTGGTATTACTTTTTAAAGTGCAATTACAGTGTATAGTATTTATTTATGGAAATGTGAGGTATTGATGCACTATTTTTATCTGATGTTGCTATTATTTATTGTGTGCAATATGTTTGGCACCCGGTTCTGGGGTATACGGGAATTAGCAGAACATTTAAATCCCCTGTTGCCACCTAAGTCTTCTCTTGTGCTAGCAGCGTTGGTGCTTTTAGCTCTGTGAGGCTAGTGGGCGGGACCCTACATTGGAGGATCATTTATGAATTATTTGTAATAACTGACAGACTGGGCTAAGTATGGACATTTAGGCCCAAAATGATCACGTTTGTGTGTGACTTGGCATGGTTTTCTTAGTCCTCATTTGTGCTAAATATTTATGTGGCCCACTTTCTTTGAATTGGTAGGAGTGGCATGTTATCCTTGTCCCCTGCGGTCCCAGCTTACCTTGCTCTGGCTGTTGGTGATAAGCAAATTAGTGGGTCCCATTAGAAGCCTTAGACCTGAAGAAGCTTTGTGTCCAAAATCATCTTTGGTTTCTCACGGTGTTGAAGCCATGTATAGTCCAGTGCCCTTCATGTTATTTGTGTTTTTTGTGTGTTTATGGACACCTGTTTTGTGGGGAACCCTGTTACAGAGAGAGAGAGAGTCCCTTGCCTCTATATGCAAGGGTGGGATAGTCTATTACTGCATACAAGAACAATAGTGACTGTTAGTGTTACCCTGTCACAATAAATATGCTTTAAAATAGTTTGTTTGAGCCCAATGAGTAATAAAAGAACTGAATGAGATTTAAACATTCCACAATTGTGTTATATCCTTAGCTCTTACATTATCTTTGTTTTCCTGTTCGATATCTTGCATCTTTCTCCTTTCACTGTTGCACATTCATATTCACCAACAGGTGTCTCAAATAAATTAACCTCACTGCAGTACGTTCGTGTTTTTTTAAAACCCCTATTGCTGCGACATAATATAGAATTGTTACAACATAGGACTACAGTGTTGCATACAAAAAGTAAAAAAATAAAAAATGGGTTGCCTCCTACGTTTGCAATATTTCATCTTAAAATGAAATCAGACAAAAGACAACATCTTCTTTCGTGGCATAATGTCTGCCTAAAAATGTCAAAGTCCCTAAACACAACTCGTTTTTGAAAAGCAAATATAATGTCCCAACAGGGACTAATAAATAATGCAATATTCTAATAAAAGTATTGGTTTTTAGTGAATGAATAATCCTATATTATTTTTCCAACAAGCAATGTGTTTGTCTTCCCATGCAGCAGTCCACCAGTTGTTGGGTTGGATGCTTAGCATTGTGTTCAGCGAGCACAGTCACACAAGAAATGCCCAAAAGAGCAGAGGGAGTCATGGAAATTCATCTGTGATGAGACAAAACCCCAGAGTCAACCCTGTTTGTCCTGCACAGCAGAGAAGCTACGGCCGCTGGTGAGTCTTAACAAAATGGAGCATCTCAGTGTTACGCCTTGCTGATGAGGGCTCGTATCTCATATCTTTTGCTCATATCTCCATATATTTATATTATTCTGAGAAAAAACTTTGTCCAATATCTTGAAATGTTGTGTGAGGCTAAAAATGGATTTCCTGAGTTAATCAGTTTAATCTGGCAGGACCAGTGCTCAGGCCGGTGTAGGGCCTTGTAGGTGAGCGATTACCTGTACAGAGGTACATCCAGCCCTGTGTAGGGGCCTGTAGGTGAGTGTGTTTAACTGACTCTTGTCTTTGCTTGTTTGGTAAGCACTTTGTGACCATGATGGAAAGGCCGGGAAGCTGCAGACCCCGTCCAGCCCTGTGCCAGCTGGGTAAATCTCCACCTTCCATTGGGTCCCCTGCAGGAATGAAGGTGCTGTTGGGTGGCTCTGAATTACACAGGAGAAAACATTCAGGAGAACACCCTGTGCTTGTTTCCTCTGCTTCTGCTGCAGGGGATTGATGGCAGTTTTCCCTTGCTGAGGCCCACATGGTTTCTACCTCACCAGCTCCCTTACATTTCCCACATTTTGCCAGGTGTGCTGTTTGTGTTGGAGGAAAAAGACAGAGCAAATGTCAGCACCTCTGAGGTGTAATATAAGAGATGCTCGTTTCCTGTGGAGGCAGCAGCTGGAAGGAAAAGATGATTCCGCGCTTTGTTGAGGTGTGAGGTTCAAATGTAGCATCTTTGTTTGTTACAACCTCTAGCTCTAGTAGAAGTTCTAACTTAAGCTGTTTACATTACAATACCATAAGCTCCCTAATCCTAAAATTACACAAGAGGAAGGCAGGCTTGAAGCCTTCATCATTTGCACTGTGAAGCAGGTTCAAGCCCATTGAGCCATAGAAGCCCTTAAGATGAAGCTAATGACTTCCCACTGCACAAAGTGCAGTCTGTCTCAGTATGAGAACCTTTTGCTGATTCAAAAAGCACACCTGACAGAAGCCACAGACCTGTGAAGGAGTAGCACAGACCTCACTGTGATGCGGCCTTGTGATTAATAACTGGTCTGTGGCAGAGGTGACTTATGTCCAGCAGATGGAGACAAGTCCCCATGTCATCACTCATGTTGCTCTTCATTGATTCCACCCCAGCTGTAAGGTTGATGCCTCAGGCAAATACACGGAAGTGTATAGACCCGAGGGGACTATAACCAGGCTGCAATAGCCGGCTTTTAAAGAGCTATTTTTCAGAAATCCAACAAGTACAGAGCAGTCAGAAATTCACTGCCCACAAGCATTGCTTCCTCACAGACATCCAATAAGAAAAAAATGACCTGGTTACACAAAGATTCAGTTGTACATACCAACACACCAAGCCCTACCTTCTCCCAGGAAGGGCTTTTAAACATCAGACCAAATACAAAAAACATGGTGAGTGAAATGGGATGACGATTAGAGTAACTGAGATGGACTTAAAACAGGAAAACTTTAAATCTCTTTCCCACTTCAAATCAGAAAATGAAGGGATAGTGTATAGGACAGTGTAAGAGACTAGATTTTTTATCAGAGGCAATTTGACACTACAGCATAAACTACCACAGTAATTCCTTCTGTACTGAACTGCGACCATTGCATTGAAGTCTGCATCGCCCTCGGAGAGAGAGATTGATTCGCGATCGCTAGGACGTCCTCATGTCACCGCACGCTAGTGCCATCTTGTGGTCATTCAGATGACTGCAATTTTCACCTGCTTTTATTTTCCAACAGAACAAAGCTCACATTCCTCAGGTAAGCAGATTCCTCGAGCATAGCTGGGCCTTTTCTAGTTCCTTGCTCTTATGTTTATGTGTCATGCAATCCTGGGGTTTAAAATTATATATTATATAAGCACTCGAGGAAAAAGCGTCCCCACCATTGTTGTGGTACCTGTCAATGAAAACGTTTTTAATGAAACTTGTAACTGGATCTTGTTGCTAGCCATAGCTTTCATCCCTTTCTCTACATGTCTCCAAAATGGGAAAAGTTAATTTACCAATGTATAAATGCACTATTCTGTCAGTTCTTTATATCGACCGCAGGTTTCCACCATTACGTCTGTTGGCCAAACTTGGTCGAAACTGTCTGTTCCCAGCCCCATCCTACAGCAGGGACATTTGTCAAGTACAGCGAACGTTTTGCAGCTCCAACTTTGTCATGTGAAACCTTATTCTCTCTCAGTAGAAGATATGTACAACTTTAATAACTTATTTCACCGCATGCGGTTGTCACAAGGTATTATGAAGGGGCTTGGCGAAGAGTGAAAGTTTTCAGTGATTTGATGAGGTGCAGTTTGTGAAATCTTACCGCGAGTCAGGAATGTGACGTCACAGTAGTGTGACATCACAGCGAGACAGGAGTCTCGGAATTGTATAAATAAGGCAGTTATTCAGGAAAGATTAGGCACATGCCTGTTTTGTTCTTGTGGGATTTACATCTACGGACATTGAATGAACATTGAAAACATTGAATTCAGCCCTCAAATATGGATTTAAACACCAACAAGGGAATTAATGAAAAAATCCGAAAGACAAGCTGTTAAGAAATCATCGGCAACTTTAAACTCATTATAACTTACTTGACGACAAACAAGTTGAATACCTTCGCTTTTTATTTTAGATGGTAGATTGAAATACGGAAGAGTTTAATGATCTGAAGGAAATCTGATAATGTTGCATCTGTATTTATGGTTGTTTGGGGATTAAACAGCATTGCGTTTCCCTCTGTAATCTGTTGCAAGATAAAACATTTAAATAGTAAATAAATGCATGAAAATACTATTCTTAATTTCTGATTTGCTGTAGAATTATTGCAAGACAGGGAACCTCTAAATACAGAGTCAGTATGTATCTCCATCTGCAATTTATGAAATAATTATTTATTTCTGGTATGCTGGAAAAATAAAGTTATACTATTCTATATTTTACTGAAGGATTATGGCGTTTTGAAGAACTCCGTGGAGTATGTTTCGACTGTTGTGCTGTGCTGGGCAAAAGGCAAATATGAAGATCATGTAAGACATTCTGTTCTTTAATATGTCACAACTGCAACTGTTAATTGAGCTATAGAATATATATTTTTTTTATTGGCTCCTCATTTAAAGTTTTTTGGGGGGGCTTTCTTACAGCACCTGAAAGTCTGGTGAAAAGTATGTAAAGGTGGAAAATCCTTCAGAACAAATACAAGCCGGGATTAACCACCTTTGAAATTATGATAATTATGTTGAAAAGCAATGTCAATCTTCAAAACTGACATTAAATATTCACCTGGGAATTTGCAGACTATGAGCCTTAATTATAGTGCCACACATGTATGTTTTTTTTTTTTTTTTTTTTTTTTTTTTTTAAATATTGTTTCTTAACACTGTATGAAATTAAATGTTTTGAACACCCATAAGGGAAGCCTAGTCATAACAACAGGTCTAAATACCCAAGCAAATACACAAAAAAGTTCAAAAACACAAGAAGACAACATGTTGAAAATCTTCATTGCAAATTAACAATCTTGCAATCACAATAAATAGCCGTTCTGATAATGATAGTAATAGACACTGCAGCATGGAGTCAAAAAGTGCATGAAAATACAGGGATGTATAACAATGTACCGGTGATGGCATTTGGAACCTGTATGCCACTTGGATACTGTGCTCACAAAAGATTCTATTTTACAGACTGAGACACTCAAGTGTTTCCTGTCCGTCGGAGAGAAGAGCCAGATCCCAGTGTACATCAGCACAGTGGACATGAGGGATTGGATCATCTCCAAAGCGCAGAGCATCCCCAGGGAGAGGTGTGTGAAGCTGCAGGATCTCAGTATGACTCCCAGCAGAGCTACGGTCTCTCCGAAAATAGTGATTGGATGGGCCCAATTTATGATTAAAAACCCAAAATACTTTACAGTCATGAAGTCAGTCTGCAAGCAATTATGAGGGTCTTGGCTCTATCCTTGATGGAGATAAGGACAACCATGGATTATCATGGGAATATGAAATAAAATAACTGCGTGTTCATGTGCGTGCGTGCGTGCGTGCGTGTGTGTGTGTGATCAGATTCCAGATGGAACCAATACAAACAGATGGACTCATTCATCTGGTAAGGACACATCTCTATTGATAATCTACAGGCCCAGAGCATTAGTCCTAAACACTGTCCTAGAGAACTGTGCTGGACTCACATTATATATAATGTATATAAGCAGGATAACTACATTTAGCAAATTTGATAACTTGATTAGCAAGTGGACAAGAGTAGAGGCTCCTTTTTCTGCTTGTTATACCCAGCATTATCTTGGAATAATATGGTCAAAAGAAGTGAATACCCTACATGTGTATGCATTTGCCTTCACAACCCTGAGGCTTAACTCTGGCTAGTTACTGTAACTTGTTTTTCAAAGAAGACTGACCTAATATCTAATTACAAGCAATTTGCTACCCCACCCTGGAGAAAAAAATAACCAAGAATGTGCAGATTTGCATTATAATCTGAGAATGTCAATTTTATGATATTCAATCAGCTACATACTCATCAACTGTTGATCGTTTTTCCTGTCATTGATTGTTAAAAATTATTTTTATTGTGAGTAGAACTGACCCCGATTGCGAAATTTCACCACCCCTATGAACTATCTGATGTGTTCCTCTGTACGGGGCATGCCCGCCAGCGGTTACTGCTCCCGTCACATTCTCCAGGTTCTACTTCGACCCGCAGCCTGTGGTTGAGAGGGCAGTCAGAGAAATTATTGAGGAGCTGGCCCAGCCGCCCACATCTCCCCTGCAAACTGTGGCCGAGGTGGTGATGGACACGTTTGCCGACCTGTCCTGTGCGCTGCTGGAGGGTGGGGAGGAGCTGTCCGGCCGGCTGCTGAGTGACATGGCGGTGGCCGTGACCGTGTCGATGCTGCAGGAGCTGGAAGGCGTTGAGCAGTGTGAAGTGCAGTGCTGGCGCCAGGTCCGGCCCAGACTGGTGGGAGCGCTGTGTGGGGAGCTGCTGGAAACTGTCTCCCCAAAGGATCTGCAGAGGGCTCTGAGGGGGAAGTGGGATGCTGAGAGCCACGCCGTCACCGCGGCGATTATCACCTCTGTCACTGCCGCAGTGAACAGCGTGCTTGCACAGCCTGACGCCACACCAGGCTCCAGCCTGGAAACAGCAGTGGATGCTGCCGGAGAAGCCGAAGAAGTGGAGACCATGCTGGTGGATGTTGCTGCACCCTCCATCCAGATGGAAACAGCAGCAGATGCTGCAGCTGAAGCTGAACAAGTGGAAACCGTGCTGGTGGATGTTGCTGCACCCTTCATCCAGATGGACCTCTTGCAGGATGAGAAGCTGATGGGGATTTGGGATACAGTATGTACTGCACTATGCACCATGTGCCTGGTCAAACACAGTCAAAGGAGCCTACACTAACAGAGGCTATGCTTTCACTCGTTTATGATGCCACACTAAATTGACAGACCCTGATGGCTGTGAGTTTTCCACTCTGAACAGAGCTAACGTTGATGATAAGTATTACGACTATACGAATGAGTATTGGGAACCACAGACATGTTTTCCAGAAAGGCAGTGTTTTATACATGTCTTGTGCCATGTGTGATTGCAGTTTGCAATTGAGGAATCAGTGATCACACCAGGCGATGCACATGGAGACAACCAGCTGTCAGGCTTACAGAGTGAGTCGCTCTTTCTGCCCTCTTGTGGACACTGTTGGAAGTGTGCTGTAAACATTTATAACCTTTGAGTGTGTCACAACACATGGATATCAGCAATACCAGTGTGAAAAGAAGTCTCTGTCTGGCCTTTTGCAGAGGAGAAAAAGAAGAAGAGGGGTGTTCGGCGGTTCTTCAGCCGCCTGTGGAAGGCCGTGAGACGCAGCTGCTGCTGCTGCTGCTGCGTCTCCGTGGAGGCCGAGTAATGATTCAGGAAGCATCCATGCACACAAGTGGTCTTTTATAAGTGCCCTGCCTCACATAAACTGGTGAGAATTCTTGTTCACTGCTGACACCACTGAGTCTGCCACTCAAAGCACAGTGACTGAATGGGGAACCTGCCATAATTTGCTCTTATTGCTGTTCATAATGGGGTCAGTGTGAATTATGTCTTTTCTCAGGCCTGTGCATTCGACATTGGCTGTCATTATTTGGTGGCGGTGCCCGGCCTACGTACACATGGTGATGGGAATTCTCAATGGGGAAAAGTCATATATGAGGACACAACGGTATGTCCCTCACTCCGTCTCTGATAAATAGCTGCTACATCGCTACATAGCCAGGTTTGCATAACAATGTCATTGTAGCATTATCGGACAAAGTTGTTAGCTGAAATGTCATGGGCATGTTGGGGGTGTGGCTCTGACGCAGGCCTACTAACCCCTGTGCTGTTTCATTGGTCAGGGACAATGGCACCCAAGTACTGGTGTACGCCCTGATTGCTCCCCTGAAGAATTACCTAAGAATCAGTGAGGCAGAGGAAGAGCAAGCTGAAACGGAAGCAGGTGCCAGACGTGTGTCGGTTTTTGGGTTTTGTGTGGTGTGACAGTGTGCATTCTTTTTTGTGTAGGGATAGTGTGTGTGTAATGTGGGTTCCTTTCTTTTCACAGATAGTTAAAGCTCTGCTTAATAAGGACTTGGAAGCTGACTTTGATGGTCTCTCTTTGTATTTCTGTTTTTTCTCGCAGCTTGTGGATCAGTTCTACGGTGCGTGCATGGATGCTTTCCCAATAAATATTATGTAAAACAATGTGACACAAGAGTCTTACATTTCAACATAATTTTGCCTTGGAGGGGGGGTAGTGTGAGTGGATGGGTGGAGAGGGGGGTAGTGTGGGTGGGTGGGTAGAGGGAGGGCAGTGCCCTCCTTTCTAAGCCCATCCCCACTCCTTGCTGAGGATCAGGGCCAACTAATCCAGAAGGATTTTCAGGCTTCTTCTCCAGCTCCGCACCTGCCCTCTCCTGCCCTCCCTGTGCATTGACATTCCGAACGACTTCTCCTCAAAAGCTGAAGGTCCGCACATCGCCTCCCCTTTCCCGGGCTCCTCAACATTCCGACCCTGTTTGGCGCAAGGGCGGGGGTCTGCCCGAGGCAAGAAAACCCAAGAGATGCCAGCTGAGTAGGAGTTAACCAGGGGGCACAGCTAACCCCAGCCCCACTGCAAAAAATAAAAAAGAAAATACAAAGTACCTGTGAGGGAGAAGAGGCCCTGATTTGTAAGGGAGACTCAATTAAGCACTCAAATATTATCCCTCTGCTTTCATAACCCTGTGTGGAGCAGATATGCAGCACCTGTCCAAAAAAGACAAAAGACTATAGTCTTACCTCCAAAAGTGAAAAATATTAAATGATAGTAAATGAGCTGTACTATCCACCCACATGAGAAAAAGTTGTTAGAAATGATCAGAAGGTGAGTAAAAGAGACATATGTGTGGTGCTGAAAATCCAAAAAAGATATGACTATAGTCTTACCTCCAAAAGTGAAAAATGGGTTGACAGAAAAATATTAGATTTTTTTTACATTGAATGATCGTAAATGAGCTGTACTATCCACCCACGGGAGGAAAAGTTGTTACAAATGATTTGAAAGTGAGTAAAAGAGCTATATGTGTTGTGCTGAAAATCCAAAAAAGACATAAGACTATAGTCTTACCTCCAAAAGTGTAAAAAATCTATACAGAAACCAGATGCAGCCAGCCAAGGGAGACACAACACCTGCAAACTGCAGTACACATAGCAGCCAGCAGAGGGAGACACGAGACCTGCAATATGAATATTAACCAGCAGACGGAGACAGGAGACCTGCAATATGAATATTAACCAGCAGAGGGAGACACGAAACCTGCAATACACATAACAGCCAACAGAGGTAGACACGAGACCTGCAATATAAATATTAACCAGCAGAGGGAGACACCAAACCTGCAGTACACACAATAGCCAGCAGAGGAAGACACGAGACCTGCAATATAAATATTAACCAGCAGAGGGAGACACCGAACCTGCAGTACACATAACAGCCAGCAGAGGGAGACACGAGACCTGCAATATAAATATTAACCAGCAGAGGGAGACACCAAACCTGCAGTACACATAATAGCCAGCAGAGGGAGACACGAAACCTGCAGTACACATAATAGCCAGCAGAGGGAGACACGAGACCTGCAATATAAATAACCAGCAGAGGGAGACACCAAACCTGCAGTACACATAATAGCCAGCAGAGGGAGACACGAAACCTGCAGTACACATAACAGCCAGCAGAGGGAGACACGAGACCTGCAATATAAATATTAACCAGCAGAGGGAGACACCAAACCTGCAGTACACATAATAGCCAGCAGAGGGAGACACGAGACCTGCAGTACACATAACAGCCAGCAGAGGGAGACACCAAACCTGCAGTACACATAACAGCCAGCAGAGGGAGACACGAGACCTGCAATATAAATATTAACCAGCAGAGGGAGACACCAAACCTGCAGTACACATAATAGCCAGCAGAGGGAGACACCAAACCTGCAGTACACATAATAGCCAGCAGAGGGAGACACGAGACCTGCAATATAAATATTAACCAGCAGAGGGAGACACCAAACCTGCAGTACACATAATAGCCAGCAGAGGGAGACACAAAACCTGCAGTACACATAACAGCCAGCAGAGGGAGACACGAGACCTGCAATATAAATATTAACCAGCAGAGGGAGACATGAGACCTGCAGTACACATAACAGCCAGCAGAGGGAGACACGAGACCTGCAATATAAATATTAACCAGCAGAGGGAGACACCAAACCTGCAGTACACATAACAGCCAGCAGAGGGAGACACCAAACCTGCAGTACACATAACAACCAGCAGAGGGAGACACGAGACCCGCAGTACACATAACAGCCAGCGGAGGGAGACACGAGACCTGCAATATAAATATTAACCAGCAGAGGGAGACACGAGACCTGCAATATAAATATTAACCAGCAGAGGGAGACACCAAACCTGCAGTACACATAACAGCCAGCAGAGGGAGACACGAGACCTGCCATATAAATATTAACCAGCAGAGGGAGACACCAAACCTGCAGTACACATAATAGCCACCAGAGGGAGACACGGTAGTCATAACGAGTTTCCGTATCCCATAATTCTTTGCATGTCTGCAGCAATACCCGCAACAACCGTGGATGAGACAAACATATGTGAGGAGCAACCACAAGGATGGCTTTGTAATGCTATGACAATATTATACTTTCTCACGGCGTAGTTTGCTGGCGCGCGGGTATTGAAGTCTGTGATATGTAGAAGAGGGAGAGTCATGATGTCTCAGGTGTTGGGAGGGCACAAACACCAACGAAGGGCAATGGTGAAGATGGCTGGCAGGATTCCTGTTGGTGTGATTGTCTACTTATTACTTTCAACCTCAGTTACAAGGACCTGTGGCGCCGATGCAGTTTCCTTGCCTTCCAGTGTGAGGGGTGCAGGTTCGAGGCTCCCTTACTTCTTGTCTTTTCATTGGCTTTGTCAGGTGCCCGCCTACAGCCCTTTCTTTACATGGGTTTTGAAAAAAACAGTCACGTTGTAATAAATGTGCCTCCGACAAACTTCCAACAACCTCCGGTGGTGTAGAGGTAGTGCGTTGCGCTATAATCTAGGCGGCCTGGGTTCGATTCCCAGGAGTACCAAACGTTTACAATTTTACAACATAGTTTTACAACATAAAGTTGTATCAACAGGGGGCGTTGACACTTAGAAAGTGGAGGGGCAGAATAGGAAGAGGTCAGACAGTGACAGTCAACAAATTAGAATAGAAGGGTGGAGGTAAGGGAATAATGTGAGAGAGGGAGGAAGGTAGGATGAGGAAGACAGAGAGAGGGAGGGTGAGATAGAAAGAGTGGGAGGGAGGGAGAGAGAGGGAGGAAGGAAGGATGAGGAAGACAGACAGAGAGAGGGAGGGTGAGAGAGACAGAAAGAAAAAGTGGGAGGGAGAGAGAGAAGGAGGGAGGGAAGAATGAGATAGGAGGGGAGGGGTTAGGGGGGTGTGGCCAAAACTGACCACACCCCTTTTTTGCTAGTTAGTTCCTCGTATTTAACTGTCTAAATAAGTTAAGTTCCTTGTAATCAAAATGGACGCATCCGTCACGTGATGTAAAATTTCAGCCGGCTCTGGCTCACAGCTGCATAACCCCCCCCTTTCACCTCTCAGAAACTTCGGGGGGGTATGAGTTCCCCCCCATCCTCGTTCCTCTTTCGAGGTAGTTGCTCAGGCCCCCTGCGCAGATTCGAGACCAACACCTTCATCTGTGTGAAGGGCGGACTATCCTCCAGCGCCACAGGAACCGTCACATTTGCTCACCTTTCTCATAGGGGGCTTGACATTTACTTTACAGCTGAAGACCATAAAAAAGGAGAAAGGAAGCCTTGAACCTGTTACCTCCAGGTAAGGACCTCATGCCTTAGACCACTACTCCACAGAGCTCCTGACAATACTGGTTCAACCACAGAGGTACCAAGACATGCAAACCCACTACACGATCACATGGGCTACCTCAACACCTGGACCTCGTTTAACTGCTGAGTCTATATAAGGTCTGATTAGGGGGAATACCAGGTTTGAGCGTGCCCCAGTCTGTGCTGTTTGGGAAGGTGAGTATGGTGAGCTGACAAGAATCACTATTGAAATGGCAATTTTATTCTCACACTGAGATGTGGTTTGGCTAAACTTTGTTTTCATTTCCTTTTGTTCCCCTCAGTTGGACACAAAGGAGCCATCAGAATACCAAACCATACCAAAGCTGCTGCTCCAAGATGGCCACACAGGATCTGAAACATGATACTGGGGTACAGAGGAGAAGTACGTTCTTGACTGCTTCCTAATGAGGTTACACTCAACACAAGCGGTTTAATAACCTGGCCTTACCTTGTCTTCAGGTTGCCATGCTCTGACTTTCGTAGAACATGACTGAACCAGGGGAGCTCTGGGCATGTGCTTCCTAGATGACCATTAATCTTCCGAGATGCTGTTTGGTTAATTTTTGGCTTTGCCTTTTCTCAGCTGGACACAAAGGAGCCATCGGAATACCAAACCAGAACTTGCCGCTGCTCCAAGATGGCCACACTGGATCTGAAACCATGGTACTGGGTAAAGAGGAAGAGCACATTCTTCACTGGATTCACACAGCTCACCATAGCACACCATGTCACTTGCTTCTTACCCTACATTGGCACTAAAGAGGTAGTGAGTCTCAGGCTGCCAGGCCCTTTTCCTGGCTGCTGCAGCTGAAAAGGTTTGATTCACCTTTAACATTTGAATTCCTACTTAAAATCCCATTCAACAAGTGTCCCACATGGGTGGCCACATCTCCAACATGGCTTACATGTCCCCTTTTCAGGCAATGATCAAAGTATATTAAAGGTTTAACACTATGCATCTGAAACCGAATGATGTGCAGTTTGTTTGTTTTTAAGTTGCAATTCTAAATCCTCTCAAAACTCTTAGCCCCCCCCCCCCCCCCATGATACAATTGTCTTAATGAAAAGTCCCCTTCAACTGACAAGCAAAGTCATTGGTTTCTCACCTGTGCAAACTCTTCATTCAGCTTAACCCCCATCATTAGTTCCAATTTTTAGAACTACTTTCCTTTTTATGGTTTGATTGCTGTGGATTTTTCAATTAAGGTGCTCTTCATCTGCATGTGAGGTGGAGGACCAGTGACTGCAAAAAAAAGTAAAAATGATTAGGGGCAACTAATTACTCATTCCATCAAATGTATTTACTTCTGAGGGGCTGACCGAGTACACAGCAAAGGCATGCAAGTCCTGCCTGAGTCCCTTCAATCTGAATTGTGAGAGATCTGTGTCTTGCCAAACAAGTTTCAATGTTTGTACTTTCATATTGAGAATAAATGTACATGATTGCAGACCTCATGAATTGTCTCTCTTTCCCAAATGGGATATTTAGAAAACACATTTCACTGGAATCAAGACATCAATGACCAAGATCAACAAACCCACCTAAGAGGGTGCAGACAATTCGTCTCTCACACACTTGTATGATCACACACAGGCACAGGCATTTGGGAGAACATGGGAGTTAAATGAACACACAGTGTGCAGACATGCACATTGCTCGCCACATACAATTAGCTCTCATCTAATAGACTCATTCCAACCACATTTTCAAATACGGTATTCAGACAAAATGCCAAAGGAATGATATCTGAGAACTGTTGAGCACTCATACAAATACATGTACATAGAATGTTGAAATACTAATTGTACATACTCAAACACATATATACACACACACAGCCCTCCATCCACCTCCTCTGACTGGCCCACACCCTAATCCAGCTATTTAAATGAACTGTGTTAAAAAAGGCAGAGAATGAGACCCCCCTCCAGGGCCCCACCCCCTCTGGGGCCTCCCTGGCCCCACGTCCTCCGGGGCCCCACCCCCTCCGGTAATCTCCCACGCCCTTTGGAATCTCGTTCGGCCTTGACTGGCAAGCTCGGGACTGGGCCACTGTCCATTTATTCGTACTTAAACAGCACATCTGACAGAAAAAAAACCAACAATCACTTTTAATAGCACAAAAAGCACTTATACACATTCACTCATATACATGCGTGCTCTCTTGATAACACATGCACACATGTGTGTGTGCACACATGTTTCCAGTGGTCCTCTTGCCAGTCTCGTGCTTTTATGAAAGTCCACCAACACGCCGTCTCGGTGGAGGTTGCGAATCCTCCTCCAGAGAGTGACCGGATCTACGTTCTGCTGTCGGTAGACCTCCATGCTCCTCGTCTCCCACGGCACCTGCTGGATGGTGTCGATTATCCTCCACCTCCAGGCGGGCCGCAGAGGATGATGTCAGACGTCGGGGAGGAACAGGGCTCCCTGTTCCAAAGTGATTTCCCCTTTCTCTCACCCTTATTTGAAGAATATCTGAATAAGAACAACAAGTGAAGACAGGTCAGAAAGGCACAGTTAGGCACAGGATACTGCATGTCTTCTCTACCACGCTTTTAAGTCTGACTACTGACCAGGGTAACTCAAAATAACGCTCGATATGAAACAGACAAGAGAGAGAGAGAGAGAGAGAGAGGCGGCACTCACTGGATGGTGTCCCTGTGGGTACATGGTCCTGGCAGGGAAGGTGTCCCTGGTGGTGCGCACAACCCTCTTTACCCCGCACTGCCCGCCCTCCAACTGGGGAAGGAGGAGCCAGAAATCTGTGCCCCTCGTTTTAGTCCCTGAGGCCCTGTTATTCCTAGCGTCTCCGTTTGTGTCCCGGGACTGGGAACAAAAACCTCCGCTGACACCATCGTAAGCCTTTTGAAAATGAGTAAAGCATGCATATGTACATTTCCAGTAGTGCAGTAAACATTTTCTCTTCTGCTCTTTTCATTTTTCTGCTCACCAGCGAAGCAATCAGACATTGAGTGCCTGATAGCGAGTATGAGGCTGGCCATGGCCGGAGGTCTGCAGTGCCATCAGTGGAAACAGTGGTGGAATAAACATTTTGGCTGAGTCTGGAAGGAGAGAAAAGGGAACAACCCCCCCCCCCCCATAAAAAAAGAACACAAAGCATTCCATAACTGCCATATCTGTCCATAAATCATTGAGCTCCCTGTTCCAAAGTGATTTCCCCTTTCTCTCACCCTGATTTAAAGAATATCTGATTAAGAACTACAAGTGAAGACAGCTCAGAAAGGCAGTTAGGCACAGGATACTGCATGTCTGCACTTAAATGTGGGCCAGCTGGAGGGTAAGAGAGGATCGACCACACAATTAATGATCTGCATGGACCGTTCGTCTCCTCCGCCTTTCGGCAGCACCCCGCTCACTGCCAACACTGGGCAAGGCTGTGCCGGGGCAGTGGGCGGGGGAGGGATCAGGAGGGCATCTGTTCCCAAAATCAAGACCCCCCATGTTTGTTTAGTTTTCTCTACCACGCTTTTCAGTCTGACTACTGACCGGGGTAACTCCTCAAAATAATGGTCAATATGAAGCAGACAACAGAG
Organism: Albula glossodonta; assembly: GCA_019788955.1. Lineage (NCBI taxonomy): Eukaryota > Metazoa > Chordata > Actinopteri > Albuliformes > Albulidae > Albula > Albula glossodonta. The sequence continues at coordinate 25,249 of JAFBMS010001278.1, read as the reverse complement.
ACAGAGAGAAAAAAAAAAAGCATAAAAAGGTCCTGTGAAAAATTAGGCTCAGCATTCCCCACATGACATGACCCCTCACAGTACCAGCACCCCTCCTTGCCCTTCTTCTACCTGTCTGAGGGAAATAAACGAAAACATGCACTCCATGATGCAAACTCACAAACAAACCCCTCCTCCTTCACTCCTCCCTCCACTCTGCATTCACACTACCCTAAGCTCAGAGGGAGTCTAATGCAGAGGAGCACAATTTGGGGGTTTTCCTGAATAAAGTGAAGAAAAACGAAGGAGGGAATAAAAAAGCAGACAGTGCCAGAGAGAAAGAGAGAACAGCAGGCTTCAGCAAGCAGCCCCACACAGTAATGCAACGTGTTAGCCTGTTAGCTTCAGCACAAACAGGGCAGCCAGTGCTTAAGGTGGAACAGTGTTGAGGAGGAGACAGACAGTCTCAGCTGTGACTGTATACACACACACACAAACACACACACATACACACACACACACACACACACACACACACAGTACATCCACAAATACACTCACTCATCCACATACACTGATGCTTATACACAGACTCCCACATGCAAGCACGTGAGAGTGTCCACAAATACATTTGCACACACCAGCATACACTTACATATCCAAAATTATATATATTGTCACACATTTGAATAAACACACAAGCATTCACTTACATAAATGCGTGCTCTCTTGATAACACACGCACACATGACTCCAGTCATCCACCCAAAACTCAAACTCAGTGTAATGGAGATGTAGGAAACAGAAATACACACTGGAGATTTCACTCTCACACCTGAGGCATGAGATAAATACCACTTTTGAAAAGGTATTTCTAGTTAATCAGGTTGACTTTCTGTTTTTGAGACATCAATGAAAACCAAATAAATGAGAAAATACAGACTGCTCCAAAGGTTCACAAGCCTCCAAGCTGCACTGCATATACAATAAACTATTCATGAATGTGTTGACTATAGACTAGCTTCAGTTAGTTATGTGAGCAAGCCAATGCAAGTACCTACCGGCATCCTGGTCACGGGTTCCCAGTACTGCAGACGTCTTCTTATAAACTCAGGTCACATCCTCTTCCGTGAAGAGTTTCACACACCAGGCATGTTCATTAGAAACAGGTGCAGACTTCCTTCTGGGAGGGTGGTCAGTATCCGCGGGGGTATGGCCTCGGTCATGGTTTTGCGAAAGAGAAAAAAAGCTCTTCAGTCTTCACCACGTGTGTCTGTATAAACAGAAAGACAGCATTTGCCTCCATTGTGCATAGCAGAAAAACCCAGCACAGCTTCACACATTCGCACAGTCAGCATTATGGTAAGGTTGAAATTACATGTCAATCTATTTTTGATATGCTAAAAAATACAGATAATTTCAGAGGCCTTTTTGTATTCGCACTCGTACTCATATTGTATTTGTGTTGTTTTCTTGAAGGCCGTCATAGTCAGCAAAACAATCATTCCAAATGTATCTTTCAGACATACATCACATAGGCTCGCTTCCTTATGTCCAAATGTCTCCATGAGACTCACATTTCAGAGGTCACACTTGATGTATGGGAAACGTTTCCGTTTCAAGGTTCAGATGCTCAGTATGCAGAAGTTCTGTCAGACTTTTCAGGACATGCATTTGTTCGTTGACACTTTCCACACCAGATATATGAAGACCGTGAAATCTCTGCGTAATTAGATCTTTTTGTGAAGCCTCTCCATCATGAAGACTTGACTTTAGGATTACGTTTTAGATTGTATGTCCTTTGAAGATAATGTCATAATGAACAAGTAATATATTTCAACATTGCATATCTGGAAATAAATAATGTATCAAATATATATAATTGAACATAATGATAATGCAAATGCAATATGTAACACTTTTGCCTTCCTTGTAGTTTGTGAATATACAACTGTACAATATACTTTGCGATATGTGCATACGATCAACAAAAAGATCTTTTTAACATGTTTAAAACATTGATAATATTAGAAATATATTACTACTTACGAGTTATATATTATTACTACTATTGTTAGATTTTTCAATAAATACATAAATCTATAGATAATGTACTATACATTACAAAGATGACGATTATACATTATAACTGTACAACTCGTAGTAGGAGGACCTGGACATTAATAATTGATTGATGTAAAGCTGTGACTAGAAATGCCCAGGTGGTGGGTGGAAAAAAGAAACAAACACAAATAAAGCAGCGCAAACAAAAATATGGTTCAACAGAATTCAACAAAAACCCAAAACAGCCGAAATACCCTCATTGCCTCTCGCTTACCGTTTCATGAAAAAGAGATTGTCAATGATTCATACACAAGCAAAAGTTCAAAAACGTATGGGGGGTTAAACATAAATAAAAGTATGAGGGCAGAGTAAATAAGTACAGCTAATCTCTTAGTCTTTTCCTGTCACTTTATCATTCGCCGTTGAAGCTAAGCATATGTGGCCCAAAGCTGCAGATGGAAGAAGTATGTGGAGGCTAGCTGGGGGCACTCTTCCCCCTGGACCAGAGAGAACCTCAATGCAAGGGCACAGAGCTCTTGGAGGCTCTTTTGGATGAAATGTTAAACAAAAGTCCTTCTCACAACCAATGGTATTTTTCAGTAAGGGAGGGGTGTTCACCCCAGGGTCAAGGTTACATTCCCATAAACAACCGGTTTTCTACATCTGGCCACCTAAATAACACCTACATTTGATTGGTCATAAAATCCCTTGTAATCCCACACTGGTTCCCTAGGGTGTCACTCCAAATGAGAACAGAGTTCTCAGTTGACCTAGCCGGGTTCAGTAAGGCCTAAAATAATATATTAAAATGTCATTTCAGATCAGTTGCAGCCAAAATGTGCAACTGGGTAAACTCAGAGAAAATATTTGTAATTCTGTGATTCAAAGTGGGCCAGGGACTTTTTGATTGTGAAACCAAAGGTGACAGCTCATGAGTGAGATTTGTTTTGGAACACATCCCCACATGTGACCAGTGTAAAACATCCTAACAAACCAAAGTGGAGATGAATGAAATTTTCCCTCCCGTTCTCTCTCTCCTTCCCAGGCCATTAACTGCACAGAGCTGGTCAACCTGCTCCAGTGGTACTCCCTCCCAACCATGTACAGCCTGGAGTTCTGCCTGGGCCAACTGGGTAACCTGCTGGTCATTCTGGGCTACATCTTCTGCCTGAAAGAGTGGAAGAGTAACGACACTCACCTCACCCTTCTTCTGCATCTCTGACATCTCTGTATCCTCCATGTCAACTTGTACTCCAGCATCCTCTTCATGGTGTGGGTTAGTGTGGACAGGTGCATCCTCGTTCAAAACCTGAAACGCGCCTACATCATCACACGCCCCATCGTTCTCGCCCACAGCGTTGTAAACCCTGCCTTCTACTTCCTCCTGGGCGACCGGTTCTGGGAGCTCCTCTTGGGCAGGGTAAAGTTGCTGTTTTGCTAGCGCCCCCTGCAAGATCAGTCTCCATGAGCGGCCGAATACAGCACCTCCACCTGAGCGACATGGAAGAAATCAATACAGCAGCTCTTGTTACAGCTGTTTTCATGTTTTATTTTTATACAGTTTGCTTCATTGAAAAAATCATGTTTTTTCAAAATGATGACATTTCAGGAAATTAGACACTTGGATTATAACATAGTTAACTTATAATTAAAACATTTTATATTTTGTTTATAAAAACAATTAATCACAGATGTTTTTTGTGACAGGGTGTGTTGATTGTCCATTACAAAAAACACAGACAAGTATCTTCCCTCACTTTCCCCTCTGTTCACAGACCATTTAAAGATCATCCTCTATAAACTCATGACTACTGTATCAGTCAGTCCTCTTTCATTTGTATGTTATAAATCATCATATGAAATGCACTCGTATTAAATATTTTTGTAAAATATCCTTTTCCTCATTGTTAAGCTACATCCTACTCCTATACACACCGATGCAAAGAAGCTTGCTCAAGCTCTGTCTCCTTACGACTGCACTGCCACAATGATAGCGCTGCCATGGTTCTCTTGAGAGGACTGTGAAGATTATTGGCAGAAGGCCATGTGACACTCATCCTTCATATCTCACAATTTAAGCAGCAATGACTTTGACAATTGCCTCAATTACAATAAGCCAGTCACAATTCAGCCATGAGCCCATTTTATACCGCACAATGAAGTTTTCTAAGGGCTCCCTCCCTAATAGTTGACACTGAATTTGACAATGGGAAGCAAATAAACTTGCCTCACCTCCTCTTATATTTTGGGAGAAGAGTGGAGGACAGTATATGACAAGAAAATATTTTAGAACACACTTGGTGCCTCCATAAACACCCCCTCCAGCCAATTTACTTCCTTGTCTTCTTCAAAATACTCAAAAAACAGAAGCATTGAGAGGTGAACAAGACAAAACAGAATTTGTCAGCAAAAATCACAACTGTACAACTGCACAATACAACATATAAGCTGGCAAAACATCGGAGAGAATCAAGAGGGTGTGTAAATATGTATGCATCTGTGCTGGTTTGCAGACAGCGACACATATGTAACCAACAAAAATAACATTATGACATAACTAAAAACCACATGATTATGGCATTATCTGGCTATGGAATATATATTTGCTGTTAAGTAGTTTGAGATTGTTGGGTTCATATCATCATAAAAAAGTTTTTTTTTTTTTTATAACTCTGCTTTATAGCACAGAGATGGGCATCTGTCATCTAAAAAACAATTAGTGAGCATATTTTTTGGCTCACCCAGTCATGAAACTAAATACCAAATCATTTGACTGTACTGCCTTGTGTTTGACTATTTCAGCGATGGAGCAAAGAAAACTGTCAATCGTCTCGAGTTACAAAAGAATCAAAATCATAAAATAAACACAAAATTACAAAACAAATAACCTTATTTAGTGAACATAAATGTATACATCAATATGATTAATGCATGTGGATACAGGTGTGGATACATATATAAGAAGAAATGCATAACCAAAACATTTTGCTTTAGTGTGCCAGAGTGAAGCCATTGCAACATCCACTGCATTGAAATCATAAAAGCATACTGTAATTTGGGATTACCTTCGGCTCTGTTCAGGAAACAGAAAATGGTTCAAAGCAACTAGGCTGAGCAAAAGTTGCAATAGTAAACATACGCATCATTTACAGTAAGGCGGAGGTATTCATGTTTTACACTGGAGGATGTGGTTTGTTTTAAAGTGGAATGGTGAACTACTATAAACAATCTAGTAATGGTCATTTTCTGCCACCACATCACAATAAGCGGTCAATGACCCTGAGCTTCAAATGTTTGTGAGCCATCCTAGTTGGATTGTCATTGATTGTGAAGCCGGATTCATTTTCAGATCGACAAAAATAAGATAGATACATCTGAATCAATTTTTTTTTAAATATAGTTTTCCAAAATCTTTTACTAATGTACAAATTCAATAATCTAAAGACACAATTTTAAAGAGTAACTGTCCCCTAAATACACAAATGAACAGAATGCATGATTATAAATCAAGACACTGAAAATAATAACGAGGTCTCTAAAAAATACTAAATACTAGAAACCAGGCTCTAGTATACAGTCTAAATAGGAATCTGAGCTCAAAACCTGATTTACCAAAGTTCAATGGGCAGTACGAGTACTCTAAAATAAACTAATAACAGACTCCAAAGGCAATTTAACCAATGAAGAGCAGGACGAATTAGAAATAAAGATGGAAAAGGCAGTTAATAAAATTAATTGATGAAGATTGTCGTTATGAAACTGATGCAAGCAGTACAACTTTGATAGTACTGAACTCGAACATTAATGGATCCTCCTTGGTCAACCAGACCCTTTGTGAGTACTGAGCTTACCGGTGCTCTCTTTCTTCTTAGCGATGCGCCATTTATTTTTCCGTCTAATAATGACTTCTCAGCTTTCACTGGCACAACTCTGATCCTCATGTTGACAAACACCAATTACATGCTCCAAAGGCAACCAAAAAGCCTTGAATTGAGACTAGATACGGAGAGCTCTCCAACACCTGCACCAAGTAAGCAATTGAATGCACATCACGAATCAGAAACACCTGTGATTGTCTCCAACATTATCGTGCGCTGAAATGGGGGGTAGGGGACGAAGTATAAAAAGTGCTGTAAATATTACCTTTTGAAACCAATATCTATGAGAATACCGTTATATAAAAGCTGAGAATATGCACTTTCACCACATGTGAATTGTTTGATTACAAATCTGAAATTGTGGGGTACAGAGCCAGATCAACGAGAGCTACGTGTGGACGACACAGATATGTGTACGGAACAGAGCAGGGGGTATTTCAGAAAGGTAGTTAAAAAAAACCCTGAACTCACACGGCCCGAGTTTTCGATTCCAGAACAGCCAATTAGATTTAGTTCAAATAACTGACTAGTTTGAACCTGATTAAAGTGCGTTCATGGTGAAAGTAAAAAGTCATCATCAATGGAGCGAAGTTAACAAGATGCACCTCAGAAGCTCAGAGCTTCGTACGCGAATTCGGTTACTTCGCATTTTCGCTCAAGAAATACTAATGTCTTCTTATGCGGACTACGACTTTATCTGTCGGTAAAATGTAACAAGGCAGTGAATGAGCGTGAGTGAATTACTGACCGAATAAACAAGTTTAGAATAAGTTTTAACACTATGAAGCTGTATGAAGCGTAGTGTGCTTGTTCAATCCACATAAACCGATGGCAAATCCTTCAACAAAGATGATGGATAGATTATTTACTTAATTGTTGGTAAATTATAAAAACGAATTTTAGAAAAAATTTTTGTAGGGAAGAAAGACTTAAAACGAAGTATAAATGAATCTGACTTCATTGTATACATGACTGCTGGGATGTGGTGGGTTAACGGGAGATTGAATGTTTATTTTTAAAAATGTGGTCTTCCTTAGGCTCCATCATTTGTATGGCAGGGTGTGGTTCTCCTCTAATTGGTATTCCTCCTATTCCACATACCTCCTCATCGTCAAGGAAGGCATCAAACCAATCCACCAGGTGTGCAGGAGGCTGTGTGTATCTGTTTCAAAAGACAAAGCAATACCGTTACTCAACTGTGCTCATCATTTTTCACATACTGATACAAATGAGAAAATCTAAGGCTCAAAAGAAAATATTCAATATTCAAGTAACAGAAACTGTTTCTGTTTTTTTTTTAAACATACAGGTTGATGCCATGATGGCTGATTCCAATACAGCACTAAGCTGCTAAAAATAAAGGTCACCAACAATCACACAAAGTACAATGGTGAATTTAAATAGAATTTAACGTTATGTACATGAAGCTAAGGGCCCTTATGTAGGGCGAGTCTGTGTGTGTGATGAGTCCCATCACCTTCTTGCGAGTCAGCTTGAGGGTAAACAGTTTGTACAGTAGACAGAAAGCTGTTGAGACGAAGCCTCCGGTTTGGCTTGGGAGAGAAAGGGTGAGAGAGGGCGAGCGGGAGGGGGAGAGAGAAGGCAAGCGAGGAGGAGAGAGAGGGTGAGCGAGAGGGGGAGAGAGAGGGCAAGCGAGGAGGAGAGAGAGGGCGAGCGAGAGTGGGTGAGAGAAGGCAAGCGAGGAGGAGAGAGAGGGCGAGCGAGAGGGGGAGAGAGAGGGCGAGCGAGGAGGAGAGAGAGGGCGAGCGAGAGGGGGAGAGAGAGGGCGAGCGAGGAGGAGAGAGAGGGCGAGCGAGAGTGGAGAGAGAGGGCGAGCGAGGAGGAGAGAGAGGGCGAGCGAGAGGGAGAAGAGAGGGCAAGCGAGAGGGAGAGAGAGGGCAAGCGAGGAGGAGAGAGAGGGCGAGCGAGAGGGAGAGAGAGAGGGAGAGCAAGAGGGAGAGCAGAAGAAAGAGAGAGCAAGAGAGAGAGAGGCAGAGAGAAAGTGACAGGGAAGAAATTGGAACAGTGGAGTAAACGGATGCATCCATCACATGATGTAAAATTTCAGCCAGGTCAGCTGCATAATCCCCACATTTTACCCCCACAGAATCAAATCTTGCAAAAGCCATTTTTTTTTTGCGTTGGTTGACTTTGGATTCATTGTCGATGCAGAGGTAGAAACATGCGTTTTTACCTCTGCATCGACAATGAATCCAAAGGAATCACAACCCCAACTCTGTTAATCTCTGGTGGTGCTCTATTGGTGTGGGCTTTGGTGTAGGCGTCCTGGGTTCAAATCCCAGGAAGGATACTTGCTTTTATTTTAAAAACATACAACAGGGGGTTGACACTAAAAGGGGAGGGGAAGGGAGGGGGTTACAAGAGGTGGGAGGAGTTGTGGCAGAGGGTGGCCACGCCCCTTTTTCGCTAGCTATCTTAGTTCAGTTCCTCGTAATCAAAATGGATGCATCTGTCACATGATGTAAAATTTCAGCCAGGTCTGGCTCACAGCTGCATAACCCCCCCATTTCACCTCCCGAAACCTTCGGGGGGGGGGTATGAGTTCCCCCCCTTCCTCGTTCCTCTTTGAGAGGTAGTTGATCAGGCTCCCTGCGCAGATTCGAGACCAACACCTTCATCTGTGTGAAGGGCGGACCATCCTCCAGCGCCACAGGATCCGTCACACTCACCCACCTTTCTCATAGGGGGCTTAACATTTACTTTACAGAACATAAAAAAGAAGAAATGAAGGCTTGAACCTGTATCTTCCAGGGAAGGGCCCCATGCTTTAGCCCACTACTCCATAGCACTCCCCACAACAATAATGCAACCACAGAGGCACCAAGACATCCAAAACCACTAACGATCACATCAGCTGGCTCAACACCTGGACCTCGTGTAACTATTTAATTTGTGACCGGGCTCAATTGAGCCAACTGCTGGGTCTATATAAGGTCTGATTAGGGAGAATACCAGGTTTGAGCGCGCCCCAGTCTGTGGTGTTTGGGAAGGTGAGAATGGTGAGCTGACAAGAAACACTATTGAAATGCTGTTTATGGTCTACTTTTTTTTTCTGAAATGTTCTAAAATTTAACCTGATGACTGCAACTCTTCAGCTTCCATGTGATGTTTGGAGTGAAGGTGAAGGAAAGGAATATTTCTAAAGCTAGTGAAATTGTGGTATAAAGCTTTCATTTTGCATTGTGAAACTTGACATTGGTCCTTTGTGTTTGAATGCATTGCATGTTCATACAGTGACTGCTTCCTAATGAGGTTATGCTCAACACAAATGGTTATATAATCTGGCCTTACCTTGTTTTCAGGCTGCCATTCTGTGACTTTCATGGAATATGGGTGAACCAGAGGAGCTATGGGCATGTGCTTCCTAAATGATCATTCATCTTCTGAAATACTGTTTGGTTAATTTTGGTTTCGTTGCCTTTTGTTCCCCTCAGTTGGACACAAAGGAGCCATTGGAATACCAAACCATACCAGGCTGCTGCTCCAAGTTGGCCACACTGGATCTGAAACCATGGTACTGGGTACAGAGGAGGAGCACGTTCTTCACTGCTTCCTAATGAGGTTACAATCAACACAAGTGGTTTAATAACCTGGCCTTACCTTGTCTTCAGGCTGCCATGCTGTGACTTTCGTAGAACATGACTGAACCAGGGGAGCTCTGGGCATCTGCTTCCTAGATGACCATTAATCTTCTGAGATGCTATTTGGTTAATTTTTGGTTTTGTTGCCTTTTCTCAGCTGGACACAAAGGAGCCATCGGAATACCAAACCATACCAAAGCTGCTGCTCCAAGATGGCCACACTGGATCTGAAACCATGGCACTGGGGTACAGAGGAAGAGCACATTCTTCACTGGATTCACACAGCTCACCATAGCACACCATGTGTCACTTGCCTCCTGCCCTACATTATTGGCACAAACAAGGTAACAAGACACAGGCTGCCAAGCAGTTTTCCTGGCTGCTGCAGCCGTAAATGTTTTCCTATGTTAACATTTGAATTTCTATTTCAAATCCTATTTGCCTCACACTGCTTAACAAGGATATTTATTTATAGGTTGGCACATTCAACAAATGCCCCATTTTGGTTGCCACATCTCCAACTTGGCTTACATGTCCCCTTTTCAGATAATGGCCAAAGTATATTATAGGTTTAACACTGTATGTACCTGAAACCAAAAAATGTGAAGGCAAAAGCTCAAGTGTAAAAAGCATCACATTCTGCATTCAAATTGCAATTCCAAATCCTCAAAACCCTTAACATCCCCCAACATTAAAGTTGTTGTCATGAAATGTCCCCTTCAACTGACAAGCAATCAGACATCAGTTTCTCACCTATGCAAATTTATTCAGCTTATCAATCCTTCTTAGTACTTCCCAAGTTTGAGTACTGTTTTCCTTTTATGGTTTGATTGCAGTGGATTTTGCCGTTAAAGTACTCTTTATTTGCATGGGAGGTAGAGGTAGAGGTAGTGGGCCAGTGACTGGAAAATTATGGGTTACTTTTTCCCCAATTATGGGCAACTAATTACTCGTACCATAAAATGTCTTTCCTTCTGAGAGGCTGGATAGAGGGCATGCAAGTCCTGTTCTGAGAATCCCTTTGATCTGAATTTTGCAAGAGATCTGAAGTTTGTCAAACAGGTGTTGCAGATTTTTTTTTGTACTTGTATATTGTGAATAAATGATTACAGAAAAAATGATTTGTCTGTCTTTCCCAAGTGGGATACTCAAAGCACACATTTCACCGGAATCAAGACCAGCATTTGTCACCAACCTTAAAGTCCCTTCTCTCTCCACTTGCTCCCCACTTCATCTCTGCCTCACACATGGTCCTTGCATTTTCCACAGCTGAGATGTGTGAAACATTATCCAGCAGAGGGTGACATGATACATATTGTATAAAACATTTGCCAGCTGAGGGTGACAAAACTTGCAATACATAACAACCAGCAGAGGAAGACATGAGAGCTGCAATATAAATATTAACCAGCAGAGGGCTACAACACCTGCAATACACAAGGGAGCCAGCAGAGGGAGACATGAGAGCTGCAATATAAATATTAACCAGCAGAGGGCAACAACACCTGCAGTACGCAAGGGAGCCAGCAGAGGGACACATGAGAGCTGCAATATAAATATTAACCAGCAGAGGGCAACAACACCTGCAGTACACAAGGGAGCCAGCAGAGGGAGACATGAGAGCTGCAATATAAATATTAACCAGCAGAGGGCAACAACACCTGCAATACACAAGGGAGCCAGCAGAGGGAGACATGAGAGCTGCAATATAAATATTAACCAACAGAGGGCTACAACACCTGCAGTACATATAACAACCAGCAGAGGGAGACATGAGAGCTGCAACATAAATATTAACCAGCAGAGGGCAACAACACCTGCAATACACAAGGGAGCCAGCAGAGGGAGACATGAGAGCTGCAATATAAATATTAACCAGCAGAGGGCAACAACACCTGCAATACACAAGGGAGCCAGCAGAGGGAGACATGAGAGCTGCAATATAAATATTAACCAGCAGAGGGCAACAACACCTGCAATACACAAGGGAGCCAGCAGAGGGAGACATGAGAGCTGCAATATAAATATTAACCAGCAGAGGGCAACAACACCTGCAATACACAAGGGAGCCAGCAGAGGGAGACTTGACCATTGCAGTACACATGACAACCAGGAGAGTTGTTAAGTGTTCGGAGGAGGAGACCTGCTACAGGCTGGATAGAACAGATAAAAACACAAATTTTATACCTAGTCAGTGTAATTGAAATGAACATTTAAAAAACATTTGTACTATAAAACAGGTTTTGTTAACTAACATACTTACATTAGTATGGTATATCCTAGATAGAAGTTAGTGAAGCAACAAATAGTGTCGTCCCTGGTGATGCTCACAATATGTATAAACATAAAAAATACACCATCGTCTTATGCCTAAAAGAGAACTTGATAAGAGCTTGGAGACCAAATAATTCCCTGAATCAAACAGTTTGACACATGTAACTGCGGCATGACTCAAACATTAGAATCGTAGAATGCAAGCCTTGCAAACAAAGAAAGTCACTGGGTGTTGAAACTAATGCTGATGCTCTGAGAGGCAATCCATCTGATACTCTAACATGCAGCTGAGGCTTGAGGATTTCTCATAAGATTGCAAGGTGAACCACCTGAAGCTGCAGCCCACAGCCCTCCTAACATTTTTTCCCTTTCTCACTCTGTCTGCTCTTTTACCCTCTGTAAGTGAGAGCATCCGAAAATGATTTTGATTTTGTGAAATGCTGTAATTTACTGTCATACATGAAATATAAGTGTCCATCATCATCACCTTATTCTTCTTCATCACCAGAGCAGCTGTTGTCTGTGTGTTTGAAGAGTCCATTCATCTGCTCTGAGCCCTGGGAGTGCTTTTGGCTTTGGTCATATTCCTCCACAAATACAGACTCACACGGCCTGTGGGGAGCTGCACTCCGAGGAGGACAACCACCCAACTGTGGCTGTTGTGACTGAATTTGTAGGAAATGCACGTAATCAAGGGCTCTGAGAGGCTTTTTTCAGCCAAGCAGACGCCAAGCCACGGGGGCTCCCGGGTTGCTATAGGGATGAGGTATCCATGGCAACTGGGTGAGGTTTAGGCGCATGTGATTAGCACTAGAAGTGGTTAATCAAATGAGGCTAACATGCTATGGTGCTAAACAATTTCAGCCAATGCACACTAGTGGTAAATTCACAAGTTGCTTCACCTGAGTTGTTTCTGTAACTATTTTAGAGCAAAATACCCCGATTCAAGGGTGCTGTGAACGAAAGTGAGCCGTGTGAGGCATCTGCTAATGCTTGAAATGAGAAAAATTCCTGTCGTTCTCCTAGCAGAGAACAGCAACACAGTCCCTCAGACAGGAGACTAACAGCCTTACAGAGATGTCTGCTGCGATATACAGCATCTAGAAGATTGCAGAAAAGCACACATAATTGTAAAAACAGGCATTTTTCCTGAAGTTACAGAAAGTATTAGAGAGGCCTCCTGCCCTTTCAAAATGATCCTTCTCTTCACAACCTTACCCCAGACTCATCCATCTGTTCGACATGTGTGTCATGCACTGAGTCAGTGGGTGTGTGTTACAGAGTAGGCCTGTGTGTCACTCTGCATCTCAGTGCTGTCAGTCTGCTGACAGCACACCTGCCAGGTGCTAACAACATGCCTGCTAGGTGCTAACATTGCTCAGATAACACATGCTCATCGTTCATATTTCTGCTTCTGAGGAGGGCAAACACTGAAAAAAAAACGTAGTGAATGAAGGAAGTGCTGGTGGTGTCGTCTTATAGTTAACAACTTATAACTCTGGCATGGCTTATATCACATCTCTACAATTACCAAACTGAATTGCAAAGTGAGTCCTGATCACGCAGGTAACTTTGATGACAATCTGCAAGGGACAACAAATTCATCCACATTCATTCACAATATTTAAACAACCAACCACAACTACTCCAACTCCAAGCCAGCGCTATGTTGGGCATTACATTCATCCTGAGCAGCGCTGGTGCTCAGTCACATACTGATCCAGAAATGGCTACAAAAGGCCCGTACAACACACTGTCCACAGGATGGCTATAAAAGGCCCTTACAACACACTGTCCACATGATGGCTATAAAAGGCCCATACAACACACTGTCCACAGGAAGGATGGCTATAAAAGGCCCATAAACACACTGTCCACAGGATGGCTATAAAAGGCCCATACAACACACTGTCCACAGGATGGCTGTAAAAGGCCCATACAACACACTGTCCAAAGGAAGGATGGCTATAAAAGGCCCATAAACACACTGTCCACAGGATGGCTATAAAAGGCCCATACAACACACTGTCCACAGGATGGCTGTAAAAGGCCCATACAACACACTGTCCACAGGATGGCTATAAAAGGCCCTTACAACACACTGTCCACAGGATGGCTATAAAAGGCCCGTACAACACACTGTCCACAGGATGGCTATAAAAGGCCCGTACAACACACTGTCCACAGGATGGCTATAAAAGGCCCATACAACACACTGTCCACAGGATGGCTATAAAAGGCCCATACAACACACTGTCCACAGGATGGCTATAAAAGGCCCATACAACACACTGTCCACAGGATGGCTATAAAAGGCCCATACAACACACTGTCCACAGGATGGCTATAAAAGGCCCATATAACACACTGTCCACAGGAAGGATGGCTATAAAAGGCCCATAAACACACTGTCCACAGGAAGGATGGCTATAAAAGGCCCATAAACACACTGTCCAAAAGAAGGATGGCTATAAAAGGCCCATAAACACACTGTCCACAGGATGGCTATAAAAGGCCCATACAACACACTGTCCACAGGAAGGATGGCTATAAAAGGCCCATAAACACACTGTCCACAGGATGGCTGTAAAAGGCCCATACAACACACTGTCCACAGGATGGCTATAAAAGGCCCATACAACACACTGTCCACAGGATGGCTATAAAAGGCCCGTACAACACACTGTCCACAGGATGGCTATAAAAGGCCCATATAACACACTGTCCACAGGAAGGATGGCTATAAAAGGCCCATAAACACACTGTCCACAGGAAGGATGGCTATAAAAGGCCCATAAACACACTGTCCAAAAGAAGGATGGCTATAAAAGGCCCATAAACACACTGTCCACAGGATGGCTATAAAAGGCCCATACAACACACTGTCCACAGGAAGGATGGCTATAAAAGGCCCATAAACACACTGTCCACAGGATGGCTGTAAAAGGCCCATACAACACACTGTCCACAGGATGGCTATAAAAGGCCCGTACAACACTCTGTCCACAGGAAGGATGGCTATAAAAGGCCCATAAACACACTGTCCACAGGATGGCTGTAAAAGGCCCATACAACACACTGTCCACAGGGTGGCTATAAAAGGCCCATACAACACTCTGTCCACAGGAAGGATGGCTATAAAAGGCCCATACAACACACTGTCCACAGGGTGGCTATAAAAGGCCCATATAACACTCGGTCCACAGGAAGGATGGCTATAAAAGGCCCATATAACACACTGTCCACAGGAACCAACACACAGAACATATACAACACTGCATAGGGGTGGGAATTAGATAGACCATTGTAAAATGTTTTGTAGGGAAATGTTTTTGAATCGCTGAGCTGCAGAATGGCTTTTCCCACAGAAGTTGACATCGGCACGTTGGACACATGCTATATACCGATGCTGACCGTTGATTACTTTATGACAGTGTGACAGAGCACAGACCTCTGTCTTCAGCTCTGTACATTTCTGAAAGAGTCATTCAATGAATCTTATCTCAAGTATTGTGATAAAGATAAAGAGTTATCTATACCCACACACAGAAGTGAGCCAAGTCAAACTCCTACAGTTTTGTGAATATTTCCCTTTATATTTCTTTTTTAAAATAACAACTTTGATGAATTTTGTGTTCACAAACTGTCTTTATTTTCCTATAGGTTTCCTATAGGAGGGCAAGGCATGTGCTTTTAAAAACATAGTCTGGGTGTGGCACCGCTGGACCTTCTCCTCACTCAGTTTATTTTCACATGGTTGCTGTCCTCCTCCTCTTTCTAATGGCTCAGTATCTCAGATTCCCAGCTCTGAAGGAAAAATATCAGCCAATGAGGGGGAGGCAGTAATATCAGCAGATATGAAAATCTAAAAATGATATATAATCATCTGCCCTGGTCATATGGGTGTTTAACCCCTGAATCATGTGCTGGTTTGCACTCAATAACACCCCCACACCTTATTTAAACAGCTATATTTATATCATTTCTTTCTCAAACACTTGCACATTAACGCTCAGAGAGACCGATTAGTGCTTCAAGTAAGAGCCAAACGCACACACACACACACACACACACACACACACTCACGCATGCACACCCACCAGCACACAAACACACACATACATACACACACACCCACACACACACACACACACACACATACATACACACTCACACACCCACACATACACACACACACACTCACGCATGCACACCCACCAGCACACACACACATACACACACACTCACTCACACACCCACACACAGTTGTATGCATCAGGTTGGTTTCCATAAAGCCCCAGCTGACAGGTATAATTTAATGGAACACGGAGCATGAGTATCAGACACAGATAACCTTCTCATCAGCTCATCTCCAGAACGAAAGAAAATTTAGCCAATAACTCATACAGGCTTCAATAAGCCACAATGAGCCAATATTAGTTTACTGCTGCCACCTTCGAGTCCATCAATGTAAGTGATTTTGTGAGCTCAGTCTGATACTTTGAGTATTCTCATGAGCGAACACAAGTGGATCAGCTCCCCTACCCGCTGCACTGTGACAAGGCTAACTGAACTATAACTGGAGCTAGCCGCTGCACTGTGACAGGTCTAACTGAACTGTAGCTGGAGCTAGCCGCTGCACTGTGACAGGGCTAACTGAACTGTAGCTGGAGCTAGCCGCTGCACTGTGACAGGGCTAACTGAACTGTAGCTGGAGCTAGCCGCTGCACTGTGACAGGGCTAACTGAACTGTCGCTGGAGCTAGCCGCTGCACTGTGACAGGGCTAACTGAGACGATTGCAGGAGTTCCTGAGCAAACCCACCTAATGAGAGTCTGCCTTAGCAGCAGGGCTCAACACTTCCATCAGCACCATCACAGAAAGATGTGTGCCCGTCTACTTCTTTACGAGTATACACTGCCCAAAGTGCAGCGCATGTATGCAAACCTAAAACTGTTCATGAGTCAGCTTGTTCCAGCTATACCAATTTATTTATTTATAAATGTTTACCCAGACCAGAGAGGGGGATTAATATAGTCTGGCAGCAAAACATGCTTCCCATTGGTTCTGTTTGAGCTGCCTAAACTCTGAGTCATTTATAACGCACATCCATGAGGACTGTGGTCTGTCAGAGGGGTGGTGGGTCACAGGATTCAACCCTTTTTTCTCACATCGGGGTACAGGCAGCTCCCCTGAGCTTAGATTATATAAACCTCTGTAAACCACCTTAGTGGTGTGATGCACTATGCATTTTAAGATGCAATGTTTAAAGCCTCTTGTGGCAGATCTTGTTTGTGCGATTCACAGTGTGTGGTTGCTCACAGGGTTGCGTTTAAACGCATGTGGGACACAAATTCAATGAACTGCTTTTTGCTGAAATAAAACAGCTCCGGCCATGCAGACCCTCACCGCGTTATTGGTCAATTTCCTGAGTGGAGGTAAACAGCATGATTGGTTACTTTTCCAGAGTGGAGACTTCCAGTCTGATTGGCTCATTTGTATTCAGGGATGCCCTCGGCGTTGCCGTGGAGAGGCCGCGCTGCCAGCAGAGAGCCCCGTCGTTTGACATTCAAGCATCAAAGCCACTATGTCTCAAATCCCAGCCCGTGTGTTTAATTAACCTCTGGGTCCCCCACTGAGGGAATGCGAGTCACTGACAGGTACAGTACAGGCACAAGTGGGTATAAGTAGCCTACATAAGCCTGTCTGCACTGAACCTAGATCAGTTTTGTCAAAAACAAATAAAAACAACTGGTGAATTGGAGAGGAGTGGATGGACTGATCCAAGGGCCAGAGATCTTCCGTCGACTCCAGGGGGAGGAAGCTGTGAGCACATGACTCTGCCCTGTCACGTGACAACAAGCCCACACTGCTTTACACACTGCCAACAAGCTAGCAATCGCATGCTGTCCACGACAGAGGAGCCCAGCATATTCTCAGTTTGTGTACCTGCAGGCATCCAGACTGACCAGATGGGGCCGCTAGAGAGCAACAAGACCAGCAGAACTAGCTGGTTTTGCCCGATCATTCCCCAGCGAGGCTGAGCCAATTGTTGTCTTGCCAACGTGGACATCCAGCCATACCTGGCAGTAGCACAACCGGGACTTGAGCACTTGATCACAGGACTCACACTTTGTACCTGGACTAAATTTGATTTTGCCTTTCCTCCCGTGCTTTGATTTCAGAGCAGGCCTCTATACAGCTTAAGCCGCCCGGAGGCTCCTTTCAGGATTCTTCCAGCCCTGACTGGATTTGTTTCACTGGACACCACAGCAGCACAGCAGGCTGGTGGGGTTCAGGAACTTTCCCTCCACACCTCCTAGGGGTGAATGTGGCACCATTAAAGAGTTACAGAGAAATATTACACAGGACCACAATGACCTGAGACTCAGATGCCAGTCATAGTTTAGGGCCCTAAAAGCCATAGAGCCCTGCTTGCAGAAATCTAATGTTTACTTAGATGCAAAACCTCTCATTCCTGTCAATCACTGATGTTGGCTCCCCCTATTGTTGTCTGAAACATGGCCCTGGCTGCAGACTGACATATACAGCCACACCCAAAAAAACATCATGTGAGCCTATTTGGTCGTTGAAGGTATATTGTCTAAACCTATGTTATCATTTAAGTTTATGATCACTGCAGTGAATTGCTCTGAATGCCACAAGATCTTGAGAAACACTGAACACCTCAACACACTCAAATTCAGACTGAAGTTAAAGCACATGCGATGCTTTGCTAAAATATTTGGATAGCAGAGGTATCTTCACCGTATTTATGCACATGCATAGAGAATACTGACAGTCCCATAATATTGACTATGAAGAGCAGCATCCGTTGCACTACAAACCCGGGTTCTCTGAGGGACTAGGAGGCACTCTGAGGGACACAGGGACTTCCCTGTGTTCTATTTCAATAAACGAGCAATGACTTTCAACCCACACCCACGGGAGCGACATTACCCCTGTGCAGGCACAAATTAGAGCGGTCTCACCATGGCGGCTCGAGGTTGAACAAACACTCCACCGCGAGAGGCGTTTTGTGCATGCCAGGATTAATTATCGTAAACGGATAAAACGCGGCTGTGAAGGCAGCCGGCCTCCGCAAACCGCTGGACCCGCGATGAGAATCAATAACTTGGACAGGAAAGACCCAAATGAGATTATTATCACACACGGCAATTAGGCTGCGGTACCTCAGGCAGACAAGTGTAACATCCGTGTCAATGGCCCTGCTGATGCGATTTTAAACCTCATGAATAAACGTTGCCCTTACTGCCATCTGCCTTGCGTGTGGAGGGCCTCTGACTTTTAGGCCTTCAGCACAGTGAGCTGCCACACGCTTATCGCTATTAGAAGAGTGGCGTCAAACAATCTCAGAAATGCTTAATTAACTACTGCAGTTCAGCAATTCCAGCTGTGCGGAGAGAACTACCATGTGCGTGATATGGAACAGTTTGGTCTACCCTATTGGATCATCCAGGTTCTATGACTCTTTTCAGCAGGTCCTATAGGTTCGGGACGTGTGTGCAGCGTTAATGTTGATCAAGCTTCGTAAGTGTGCCATTTTTTTATCTTATTTTGGTCATCAATGAACGAAATAAAAAATGTTTTAAAAAAATTAAAAAATACAGTGAAACTTCATGTCAACACGAATTGATCAAAAACACGTACTTTATGTCACCACAAGAGGGCGATAGATAACAAGATTGTATAGAATCCTGGATTTTAGTTGTTTAAATGTGAACAGATATTCTTTATTGCAGCATTAGAGTAGTATACAAAGAATACTCTGTCCTGGCCAGCAAATGTTTCATCATTTTAACCCCAAAACACAAGAACACTCCAGCTCTTCATAAACAGGGCCTCCAAGAAGGAGCATGAGGATATAGAGAAGCATGCTTAATGATTTCTGCTTGTTAATATGTCTGTACATATTTATCCCACAGGGATATCAGGAAATAAGTGTGCTGATGTTTCAGTGAAAGCCTGCATGTGTGTCTATACACATCGTCACTAATTGGTAGACACCTCCCTCTGTTGGTGTCGATAGGATACTGCAATTACATTGCATGTAACCCAGACCACCAAACAGCCGGCTAACCAGCTAACACATGATGCTTATGGATAACAGAAATCTTACATTTGCACCTATAGCATAAAACTTTCTGACATTTAAAGAGAGAAACAGAGCTCAGAACACAGGTAGACGTTTATACATGTTAAACTACCTATGATTTACCAGACCATCCATGCACAATAAAATACATGGATATATCAGCAAGACTGGCATAGACATTCATACACAAACGTGTGTGTGAGAGAGAGAGACTGTGTGTGTGTGTGTATGTGCGTGTGAAAGCAAGAGAGAGAGGGTGTGTGTATGTGTGTGAGTGTGTGTGTGTGTGTGTGCGTGCAGTGTGTGTGTGTGTGTGTGTGAGTGTGTGTGAAAGCAAGAGAGAGAGGGTGTGTGTATGTGTGTGTGTGTGTGTGTGTTTGTGTGCGTGCATGCATGCATGCGTGTGTGTGTGTGTGTTTGTGTGCCTGCGTGTGTGTGTGCGAGCAGAGAGTGTGTGTGTGATGTGCTAGTAAGACTGACAAATGGCATGCATGTTTTGTTTGGCTCAGTGTGGGAGAACTTGCCTCCACAGAGCAGCTCGCCTTCATTTTCTCCCTCTCAGTCAGTCCGCTGTGAGCCGTTAGCTCGGGGCAGATTTATGGAGCAGAGAACAGGTGTGCCAGGCCATTGGCTGAGCAGCGTCCGAGCCCCTCTCAGTGAACTGACCTTCCTTCTGAAAGAGACCGGTCTTTATCACCAGAGAGTTTGTGAGAATCTGTCTTCACTGCTTGTTTTTTTTTCCCCACACAGGTGTTTTTAGAAACAGAGTGAACTCGGCAGATGCCAGTGAGCTTATCTATTTAGAAATGTTGTCAAAAACTATTATTTGTTAAATTTTTGATAAGCTATATCTAAGATACAAATATTTAACTCATAGTCGGTAATTACCTGTTATTGTAAGTCATCCTTTTCCTCATAACTTTGTAATGTAAACAGCTGTGCATTTCTTGTGTCATCCCATCTTTTATATGCTTGATCTTGATCTGTGAAACAAAAGTTGTTCAGCAAATCAGCACACACTGTTGGAGAAGAAAGCCACATTCGCTATTTAACAATTGCAAACACGCAAACATGGAGCCAGTCAAAGAAACTCTCAACTCTGATTCATCTGTCATCCAAGACCACACAAGGAAAAGCCAAGACAATACCGAAGTTTACTTCACACGTCAAAGATAGGAGATTTGCTTGTATTAAAAGGTGACTTATCATGTATTAATGTCCATGATGATAATGAGTGGGATTATGGTAGGTATGGGTACCATTTGCCAGGTGGTAATGGCTGTTTTAGTGTTTATGCTGTTATCACCGTTGCTCTTCCATCCACCATCATTTTTCCCATGACTTAAAATCCATGAAAAAATTCAAATAAACTGGATAAATAAAATATTCATGCAAGGACCTATGAAAGTATCAATACAATAATGCAGGTAATGCAAAGACACGTGCATTTTTTCATATAGATTAAAAATAATTGTTTCCACAATTGTTTTCCTCTTTCAATAAATAAAATTGCTCACAAATCCGACTACGGGTGTTTAGTTTGCATTCTTCTGATTCTAAATGAGATGGCTAATCCATAACTAAAAACGAGCCATGCCGTTCCATAGGCCTAAGCTTATATTCGGTTTATGATTCTCAAGGCCATCGCTGACAGAAGTCTCTATCATCCGCCCACCTTTGACAGAGGGCTGGGTCTGGGGTTACGAAAGATGATATACGGTAGACTGACGGACAGGTAAAGAAACGGGAAGTTGTTCCCTTTTTCCTTTACCTCTCTCAAAGTTGCGTGAACTCACGTGTGGTGGAGGTGGGTATGGCGTTCTGGCGGTAAGGTGCTCTCTGATGTCTGTTTCGCCGAATGTAAAACGTTTACAATAGGAAAGCTTTTCCACACTTTACAACGGCCACTTGCACGTTTTTTATTAGCTAAACATCAACAAGAGAGCATGGATAGATTACCTGTGGTGACCTATTGTTAAGATGAATGAAAGGGGAAAATAGCGAAATAAATCTTGCTACATGCTTGTGCATGTTTTCACTCTGGATGTTTGAATTTACCCCAAGATGCGGTATAAGGAATTGTTAAACTTAATTTGAATGATATGCAAAGACTCTTCAGGTTGCACAATGCTGTCTCGGTAAACGGTGCATTTTTGCTGTTTATATTGATAAACATTAAAACCATCACAGGTTTATCCGCAAGTCCATGCAACGTTTTTTCCTACTTGCTGACTATAGCGGTGTTCCTAATGAATCGATCTCCTCATTCGCCATGCTTCCCCTGGTCTTTTCGAAATCTTTTAAAACCGAGCAACATTAACTTGGACCTGGTGTATATCATTACGTGCTCTTTTGTGCTCAGTCTGGTCTCGTTTTAAAATTTCATTATTATTTCCTCATCTCCTGTTTAAAATCAAGTTTATTTGCGTATGACTTTGTCTGTGATGTTCAGTCTGACGTTGCTTTTACTCCCTGCATACTCAATGGAAATGTAGCGTTGGTTATTACTAAAGATCTCTGCATTTAATTTGGTGAACATTTCCCTGACTGACCTTTTCAGTAGATAAAAGGAATTAACAAATTAACCTCCATGAGGAAATGAATCACTTTAAAACAAAAAAAGTATACAGGTTTGGTCAGTGTTGTTATTATTTTAATGCTGAAGGCTTACTCATTGCAAATACATTTTAGCCGACCGGGGAGAGATTGGTTAATACGCCAAAGTTTTCCAAGCATGTACCACCCGTAGCAGACATGTTGCACAACAAACAGAGGCTAGTTGAAGTCTGGGGAGGGAGAAAGTGACTAGGTGCGCAGTACGGAGCAGTACGGAATGTGGCCCACCCTTGTAACAGTATGAGAGCGCGTACGCAAGCACAACCCCAGAAGTATTTCAGCAAACGGTACATTTACAGATGCCTACGGAATGAGGACAACTGTTATCTGGTGTTTTCCTGGTGAAAACACTCGCACACAACTGCCGCTGACAGCAGCAAGCAGAGTCATTCTAGTCTCATTAGCAGAACCCGTCCCAGATGCTGCTGGGTTACTGTTGTGAGGCTTTGTCCGTGTTTGTTGCTGCGAGGTGGAGGACAGGGTTGCCAGGTAACGGATCAGATGATGAGGAGCTGGCTCCTCTGGGCTGTGTCTTTGGCTCGGCCCATCTGAGCCCTCCTTTGTGTGGTCTAACTGTTTCCCCGTTGTGCTGCATCAGGTGAGACTGAAATTGGATCAGGGAAGTTAGCGCAGTCATGAGGCCCTGCGGTTTGCACACCAGGCTCCTGTTTGGCTGTTAAACAGGGAGGGAGCACAGAGCAGGCCCTCTCAGACATATTTCAGCTGGACACATGAGGTTTCCTCTTAGCCTCTTTGTAGCTGTAAGATAGGGCTGCAGGGCTCCATGTCCTTCTGCCCTAACTCTTCTCCAGGGTTTCTGGCCCCCGCTAGACTGCACACAGTCTGAGTTGCACAGCGGAGGACAATCTTTTTAAAGAAACATTTTCTCCCCATTATTTCAATGTATGCACTCCATCATCTATGTGTGTGAGTGTGTGAGAGAGAGAGAGAGAGAGAGAGAGTGTGTGAGTGTGTGAGTGTGTGAGTGTGTGAGTGTGTGTGTGTGTGTGTGTGTGTCTGTGTGTGTGAGTTGTGTGAGTGTGAGTGAGTGTGTGAGAGAGAGGAGAGTGTGTGTGTGTTTGTGTGTGTGAGAGAGAGAGGGAGTTGTGTGAGTGTGTGAGAGAGTGTGTGTTGTGTGTGTGTGTGAGAGAGGCGCGTTTTTGTTTTTTGGGCGGAGAAAGAGTGTGTGTCGCGAGATGGTGTGTGGTGTGTGTGTGTGTGTGTGTGTGTGTGTGTTTGTGTTGTGTGTGTGTGTGTGTGTGTGGTGTGTGTGTGTGTGTTGTTGTGCGCGCAGAATAATCTAATAATCTAAATCAAATCCCATTATGCTGAGAACGCATGGCCTCGGAAATGGGTCCCTGTCTTCAGAATTGTGTTTTAAAAAAGCATGCTGTATGTCACTAAGCCGAGCAAATTACACCCTACCCCAGTGATGGTATCAGAAGATTCCAGTGTCAATGAAGTGAAGGCTTGCACAATAGTGCTCTCAGGGTCGGTTATTCAGGCTATGCAGGGAAAAGCACACGCAGGACATGTGGTGTTTACATTGCTGGCAGCCACTTTAATCATACTGTCACTGATATTTTCTTGTTTTGACTTTTTTCCTGCATACTTTAGAGTACTGTCCTGGTTATTGATTGAATTGTACACACGGTCGTTGCAGCTGTTGTTAGCACTGTTGCTCTCGCTGGTGGTTATATCAGAGATGGCACAGCATAAACGGCACAGTGCACTCTGCAGGTTTGAATCTTGGGCTGGGACACAGTACTTGTGCTCTGGTATAAGGTGCTCGGTTCTGAATCACCATGGAGGATCTCCAGTATAAAAGGACAGTGTGTGAGGTATGTAGGGAACCAGGGGGTGTTTTTACACGAATTACACACATAATGGCTGTGATATATCAGTAGACTCTTGAATGTGACGTGGTTCTGTCGGTAGCTGTGTATCTTCAGGTCAAGGCTCAGTCTAAATGGTTGGTGCTGATATAAACCCAGACATACCCAGGCTGTACAATGTTCTACCAGTACAGTGTGGTGCTTAGTCATGTGATATTGTGCCTCCGCAGCATTTGGTGAGGTGATGTACCTCCATTTCGGTGTGTTTGGTTGGACAGAGCTGTCGGCGCAGTGTGGGGGTTGTCCTGGTTAAAGTCTTTGTCAGTCCAGTGGAGGCCTGGTCTGCATTCAGAGAGGTAGAAACAGATCCTGACGGGAAAAGGGAAGACGGGCCTCGACAGTGAGCTCCAGCCCCTGCTTATGCTAATGTGCTAACTCCAGTGAATAATAGCGGATTTGACAGGATCGCAGTCTAATTCTGGGGCTCTTTCATTAGTTTGGGACTGCTGGAGTGGAATGCAAAAAAACGCACACACTGTGGAACCCCTTGACTTAATTTAGCAAAAAAAAATTGGACTGAAAAAAAGTCACTGAGTAGCCAGCAGCAAAAAACATTTCATTCAGGTCAAATTTCATTTCTAATTAAATCAATGGGTCCCACAATGGGGTATTTCTGCATGCAGTTTCAGTATGAATAAGTTTCAGAGTTATCGCATTTTAGTAGAAGTGTTTAAACAAAAGAATCTATGAGTCTTCACTCAGGTAATTGCTGATCAGACAACTTCGGTTTCACGGTTCTGGCAATACCTGCGCCTCCGTGTTATTGTGATGAAGGAGGCCACAGGTGAATCTTCTGCTTTTATAAATGAAAGTGTTGGCACCTCCA
>JAFBMS010001277.1:0-44166 GCA_019788955.1 Albula glossodonta | reverse complement strand
TTTGTGTGTGGGGGTGTGGGGGTGGGGGGTTGGGGGGCTGGGGTGTGATCCGTTCAACCTTTCACTGCTCTGTGGATCACAATTGCTGCTCTATGGCTCCCACAGTTTAAAATGTCTGAGTTTATTTATGTGTGTTACATAGGATTAAAGCTCAATACTTTGTCAGTTGTGTAATTCAGCAATGTTTTAAAATGAGTAACTCATTAAAATAAATGTGTATGTTAAATTTGTATTATACTCATATAATAACCAGTTACCTTTGGGACACACAGTGTCAACCACTACGTTTGCCCTTCTCCTCCAGACAATACTCCCTATCCATCCTGCTGTTTTATCCCTCCATCTTTTACTCTCTCTTTCTTTCTTTCCTTTCTCTTTCCTTTGCTTTTCTACTTCTTCTACTTCCCCACCTTCTTCATCAGCTTTTTTCTCTCTATCTCTCTCTCTCTCTCCCTCCGTCCATCCCTTTCTCTCATTCTCTTTCTCTTTCTTTACCCCCCATATCTTCTCCTCACTCTTCCCTGCCCTCCCCTCCCCTCCTCCTCCTCCTCTCCTCCTCCTTCACTCACACATTGTATCTTACTCAATCCCCCTGTCAGTCACCCAGGTTGTTCCGGCACTTCAATTGGATTCCTAAAATAGGCCTTTTATTCACAGCGGCTGTGTTATAATGCTGGCCCAGTGCGCGGCGCGCGGCGCCCAGGCAGACTGCAGGTCATTCCATTATCCAGCTGCAGATAACCGCGTATTAGTCCTGTCTGACTCCCTGACTCCTGCCCCCGTGGTAATGGGCCTTTTTAAGGACTTTCACCAATGTTTCTGCTGCGTGTTTGACAAGACTCCGCCGTTTAAAATGGATTCTTTCTTTCTCCTCTTGTAATTCCTTCCATCCTTCCCTCCGGTTCTCTGGAGTTACGCATCGATACACACTCTTTTGTGTCCTTCCCCAACATTACAAAGTGAGTAAAGATTCAGGTGGTCTAGCGAGCGCCCAGTGAGCTTTTTGGTTTCCCTTGCAGCATTTCCACCTGTTGTCTACCAGGGGAGCTGAAAACACAGTATGGAAAACCATCTCCACCTCCCTACCTTTGATTTATATTTTAAGCCAGTCACCGTGGTCGTCTTTGTGTTGAGGCGGGAATTTACAGTGCCACGCCCAACCATAGGTGGGCTTGTGTAAAGTTCAGTATGACATTAAACTTGCTGCCAGAACTGCTTTTCCCACAGCAAAACGTCCTGAACATTTTAGGATAACACACTCAGGTGGAGGGCTGGGGCTCAGCTGGGGTGTATGCTGACAGACCCCCAGCACATCATTAGTACTGACTGAGTACTAATACTCACACAGCTGTATAACATAGCGCCATCTAAAGTATTTGTCCAGTTCTGGAGCCGGTCCCATAGTTTCCCCCCCCCTGTCTGATCTGCTCATGGTGAAGATCAGCTCAAACAGATCGATAGCTGTGTGCTCCACACCCGGCCTGTCTCCTTTGTTATTTATCTAATGTAGGTGCACAAACATCCAATCCAGAATTCTTATAGCTAAACAAGGAGTGATTTTTGAGCTCTCCCTCCACCCCCCATCCCTCACCCTCCATCCCTCCACCCCCCCCCCCCCCCTCCTCCCCCCCCCTACCCCCCTCCCCCCCTCTCCCCCTATCCCTCCACCCAGCATCCCCCCATCCCTCACCCTCCCTCCCTCCACCCCCCATCCCTCACCCTCCATCCCTCCACCCCCCATCCCTCACCCTCCATCCCTTCATCCCCATTCCTCCCTTCATAGCAGAAAGGAAGGGATTTGGTTTATTTCCTGGCTTACGGATCCTTACATGTCCGCCATGACTGGATGAATGAATGAGAGGAAGAACAGCGTGGCTGTCCGGGCCCCTGGGTTTCTCAGGGGGGGTAACTGCGAGGGAACAAATTCCCTCAATTCCTCCAATTATGGTGGCAATTTTGCGCGGGGGATTGGAGGGGATTGTGTGATCAAAGCGCTGTGCCACAGAGCCCTCCGAGCCGACCTCTGACATTCCCACGTACTGTAGGGACAATGGCGTGGAAAGCAGGAGGAGAGTAGAAACCTCAGCGCAGGGTGGCACAGACTCACTATGAGCTAAAGACAGGAGGAGAGTAGAAACCTCAGCGCAGGGTGGCACAGACTCATGCTTAGCGCTACAGTCAAAGGCACTTGTTTAAGAACGTCTTCTACTTTATAAAGCCTGACTTTAGCTTTTTTTGGGGCACATTCATCCATCTTTGGATGAACAGAACATACTCTGAAAGACATGTATGTCTGTCCCCAACAAAACGAAACATACTCAAAGGAAACATGTTATAGTGTAAAGTCTGTTTCGACTGAACTGGATATGACCTTAAAGTGACGTAAAGTGCATTTAACTGAAGGCGTGAGTGTAGGAATGGCACTGTGCAGCATTAGGCTCGCGGTGTACACGCGGCGCCAGGTCATTCGCCTGGAAGATTTCGCTTTTTTCATCGCACAGAGTAAAGGACACCGCTCTTCTTCCCCTTCATGAACGTGAGAAATATCGCAGAAAAATGTCACAGAGAATGATCTGACAGAAAATGTGCAGAATGTAGGACATGCTAATTTTCAGGCCCTCTGGCTGCTGCCGCGCTGAGCCTATAGCCGGCGCTCAGTGAGTAACATTGACCTTTCTACACTCACCCATCAATATCTCATAATTGCCTCACTGCAATCTCCACACGCCTTTCCGGCCTCACTTTTAAAAATGCTGTTCATTTTAATGTGTTTTAACATATACGCACCGCAGAAATATGGCCGTTGGAAAAGTCCATCATTCGCCAAGTTTTTGGACTATCTGTTTGATTTGTGGTCACTCTTTTGCTTCCCTGTCGTTTCGGATCCCGCTCGGCGAATGGAAAATGGCCAACCCCTGACCCCTAGCCAATCGCGTTGCTCCCTTGAGAAACCCTGCGATAAAGAGTGGTGCTTCGGCAGGCCCAGGCATCGCTCAGCGGGCGAGAGAGACGACGGCGGATGCCGTTAACAGTCCCCCTGAGCTGCCTCATCGTTTCCGAGGCTCTGTCTTTTTTATTTCAGGTTAAGAGCTTTTGGAGAGGGGGACGGGCTCTCGCTCACGCGTTCGCCCAAACCATTTCAATAATCTATCGACGGAGAAGACATCCACTGTCACACATTAATGCCCGCGCACTCAATCAGAATTTAATTGTGGAGCGTCGTGACTAACTTAATCTGGTACTCACCCTCTCTTAAAAGCCCGCTGTGGAGGAGGATAAGGATGGCAGGAGTGAGAGGTTTCGTGCTGAACGATCGCACATTTCTGCAGGGGAGGAGACCAGCCATCAGACTTAGAAACATATTTTTTAATGTAACGTATCCCTCCTAAATAAATGGACATCACAGGGGTGCTTTAGTGGTGACCTGGTCAGAGCTCTCACACACCTGAGGTCCCCTTACAGATAATTCAGGCTGGGACTCAGTAAAACACACCTGGCATCCTCAACGTTGTCTGTAATGCGATCCAAACTGTGGTTATACCACAAAACAAGCTGGCTTTAGTATGTAGTATTGTATTGGAAATAAGCTAAATGCCCTTCAGAATGTGTTCTTTTCATTCTATAATTGAACAGTGTCCTTAAAGATACTCACCCCATGTGACTGGGTGCTGAACTAGCTGGGATCTGACTGGTGACTTTACAGCGGCATTTTACGGTTGGAATCACAAGAATTTTCCTTTGTTTTCACTGCAGGCAATTGATTATTTTTATTTATTTGCATTTCATAGAGGGTTGTGTGTGTGTGTTTATCTGTGTGTGTGTGTGTATGTTTGTGTGTGTGTGTGTGTGTGTGTGTGTGTGTGTGTGTGTGTGTGTGTGTATGTGTGTGTATGTGTGTGTATGTGTGTGTGTGTGTGTGTGTGTGTGTGTGTGTGTATGTGTTGGGTGGGGGCTCCTCCCTAATGAAGGTAGCGTTGTGTGTGTGTGTGTGTGTGTGTGTGTGTTGGGTGGGGGCTCCTCCCTAATGAAGGTAGCGTTGTGTGTGTGAGTGTGTGTGTGTGTTGGGTGGGGGCTCATTCCTAATGAAGGTAGCAGTGTGTGTGTGTGTGTGTGTGTGTGTGTGTGTTGGGTGGGGGCTCCTCCTTAATGAAGGTAGCAGTGTGTGTGTGTTGGGTGGGGGCTCCTCCCTAATGAAGGTAGCGTTGTGTGTGTGTGTGTGTGTGTGTGTGTGTGTTGGGTGGGGGCTCCTCCCTAATGAAGGTAGCAGTGTGTGTGTGTGTGTGTGTGTGTGTGTGTTGGGTGGGGGCTCCTCCCTAATGAAGGTAGCAGTGTGTGTGTGTTGGGTGGGGGCTCCTCCCTAATGAAGGTAGCGTTGTGTGTGTGTGTGTGTGTGTTGGGTGGGGGCTCCTCCCTAATGAAGGTAGCAGTAGTAGAAGCACGGTGCGCAGACCCCACCATCAGCTCTCTCCTCCACTCTGTCTGATTGAGAATGGAACAGCTGTGATGATTTAATTTACATGTTAATAACCAGCAGGCCCGCAGAAAACTGAGGAATAAATGCACTTTATTACCAGCCCTATCTCCCCCACTGCAGCAGGACGGAGGGGGGATGGGGGGAGCTTGGGGGGGGCGGGGGGGGGCAGGGGGTGGCGGTGGTAATTAATTGTTTTAAGTGATTCTATTAAAACAAAAAAAGGTCTGGGAAAGATGAGAATGGACTGCACATGTGCAGTGTGGTATGGGGGGGGGCGTGAGGGGGGGGGTTGGGGATGGTGGAGGGTGTCGTAAAACTTTTCTCTCTAACCATCTTTCTCTCTCTCTTGCTCAAACTCTTTCCTCAGTCTCTTTTTCATTTCCCAGCATTGCTGGAGTCTAGGTTTTTCTGGTGTTCATTCATCATGAATTTGATATAATATTTTGCATTTTTAATCATTCTAACCTTGTTCTCTTACAGCTGAGATTGACATTAATCGCTAAGGAAATATTTCATAATATGATTAATCAGCTGGTAAGTCTCTAACGAGAAGCCGGCCGGTGTAATGGCCGCTGTGTTAAACCCATGTGGTGATGGAATGGCATTCCTGCTAACGATAACGGGTCACAGTCATCGGGATCCAATCAAACGCGCTTTGGCTGTTTAACAGCTTATGCAGTTCAATCAAACTGATCGTTCATTACAGCCCAGTTTCTTTGATTATGTTCTGCTTTGTTACAAACAAGCAAACATCCTTTGTAATATGTTATTTTCATTCAAAATAGAACCGGCGCAGCGCTGAGAGGCTGAGTGTGTTTGCGTGAATCCCAGGGAATGTGGCAGTGGATCTGCTTTTACTGTTGAACGTTTGCATCATCTACAAACTGGAACACAATGTTGCTGCAAATTTGGACTGCATATCCTGATTTATTAAAAACTCTTGCCAGTTTAAAATATCTGATGAATACATAATTCTAAGACTAAATGTGTTGCTATATTGTGTTTATATTATAGCTTTCTACATATTTTATGTATTTTATTAATTTTATATTATATTTATATTTTATTTATACTAATTTCCATCAGCACTTTAAAGTAAAGTTGATAAATGATGTATAAACAGCTGGATATGCTCATAAATATGATAGCATTATTATCATTTATATTAGCATTTATATGCTGGTAGTGGTCTGTTCCAGAAGCTTCTATGAGCTCAGGTGGGAGAGACCCGTCAGACGGCATGTTTAAAAATGCACACAGCGTTCTCTACAGCCCATCAGCATTTCCATGGGAAGGCGTCCGTCGTTAAGGAGGATTAACAAATTCCACACTCAGATAAGTACGGTGCGAACGCAAGAATCTGAGGAAGTGACCAGGTGTGCAGAGAAATTTCAGTGCTGGGGAAATTATGATAAAAAAAAATGAACTGACACAAAGACTGTTCATATTTTATAAAACCTGTCCCAGCCAATGAGGTTTCATCGCTGTTAACCATTGCTTCAGAATGGGTGGGGTGTAAATGATTGACTCAGCCTGGTATGGTCATGTGAGTGAGAGCAGAAGTCTTTTGGCCTCTGAAATGACCCACCTGATGCAGTCCTCTTTCCTCTGTGTGGTACAGAGGTGATTTTTGTGTGTGTGAGAGTGAAGCATAAAGAGTGAGCCAAGCTGGGCTAAACAGCCTGTCTCTACCATCGTATGCTATTTTGTTCAAGATGTTTTCAGTCACATTTATGTTGCCCATTGTTGACTACAATGTTTCATTGTAGTCTGAAAATGTAATATTTCTGCTGTGTCTTTCCCTAACCTAAACGTAGCTCATGTCACATTATATATCAGACATAAATACATTGTTATATATGTATAACTATATTTAAGACAGGTAATATTTACTAATCATCTGAAGAACAGAGAACTGTAACTTCAACGCCGGACACAAATCAAACATAATGCCGCTATTATGAAATGGGTTAACAGGCACCTGGAGATGTGGCTTTCACCTAGTCTGTGTTTCATCAAATATTGAAGATGAAAGGTACACACATCCAGCATACACATTTCAGTGTTTATTTATATACTTGATTATTTTGTTCTGCCCCCCAGAAACATCCCCAGAAAGAGTGGACAGAAGCAATACAGGCGTGGCGCGTGTCGGGAAGCATGTGGCGCGTGACGTGTGCCGTGTATTATGGGTAAGTTATGGGCCGCCATAAATTGTGCAGAACACTTACTCTTCAACGCTTTCAGGTTTGGCAGTATCAGTCTGGTGGCGTGCGGCACCCCGTATGTTTGCTATATGCACCTGTTCTCATATCTGAGATATGAAAATAATATTGCAGGTGACTACTGTTTTCATAACACTGAATTTGCGGTATAAAGCGTTTTATGATCGTTATGTATCTGATTACTGTGCTATCATTGTTCATGATATTTTTATCATTATTGATTCAGCTGTTCATTTCCATGATATGAAGATACTTCATGCATGATAAACATTCTAAAACCAGAAAACCACAAAACAAAAAACAGCACACCCTGAATGAATGAGTTAATGAATTAATTAAACGTTGATTTACTTTTTTCTTGGTTATGTTCTGCGTCATACTTTGCAGTATAAAATTTACGAAAGATATTAAAATAATATATTTAAAAAACAATAGTTGTCCCTCACTTCTTCATTCCTCAGACCCCTCCTCCTTCTCCACCTCTCCTCCTTTCCATCCAAAGCCACCCAGGGCTGTGAGAAAAGTGTGGCAGAAAGGGCTGGGAAACGCTGGGAGTGAAAGAAGGGCAGGGGACATTCTTACGCACGGTCAGTGAAAGATTCACAGACTCTCTCCACACACACACACACATCCTCCCTTTCTGTACAGCAGAACTGCCCGAGAAAGAGTTCCCATTGATGCGTAAATGCTTTTGTTTTTCTCCTCTTCCTGGGAGATGGGGGGGGGGGGGGGTGGGGGGAGGGGTGTGGAGTGGCAGGAAGGGAATAATACAGATGTAACAAAAGTTAGAAAGGGTGTAAGAAGAGAAAAGACTCTGTCTGTACAAAACGCCCAATAAGCCATAGCAGTGTAGTATGATGGTTAGGAAAATGGGCCCACTGGCATCAGAGGTTGCAGGTTCAACTCCAAAATGGGGGTAGTGCCATTCTAGCAAAGGTATATAAGAAGCATTTGTACAGTGAAATATCTGAATAAGTGAGCTCTTTGTGAGCATGTTGCTCTGAGAAAGAGTGTGAAAATGAAGTTGGGGCGGGCGGGCGGGGGGGGTTGGGGGGGGTGTCTTTAGTTTCCCAAGTCATAGTGCAGTACTGATCTGTGATAAATGTACCCATGCTATAAACATGCAAACAAATAAACACCAAGACTCATTCCAGCCAAATCAACACATGCCTATCTGGGGGGTGTACCAAAGAGCTGTATTGATTTCATGGTTAAAACGTGTCACTGATCCCGTGTTTTCTTCTCTCTTTGCCTCTGCTATCCGCTATGGTGTTACCGTCCTATTGGCTCTCTGCTGTGTGTTTGATTGCACTGGCGACATCACGTCAGGAGAGACAGGGGAGAGAAGATGGCCGCCGCTTCCATTGTGACTCGGCTCGACTCCCGCAGGGCTTGTTGCCGGGAGGCGAAGCCAAGCTTCCCACAGACACTAAAATCTGTTTCGCCTTCCACCCAGTGACACAAATATCTGACTGTGACATCAGAGACAGGGAGGGAAACAAAAACAAATGTATGCTAATGAGGTAGTGTCTGCAAGCTGAATAATTAAATAACAGCGCTAATGAGAAAGTTTCTTCCACTGCGCAGTTCCCACAGCTGGAGGGAGAGAGGGAGGAACAGAGAGGAACGAGGGAAAGAAAGGAAGAGGAGGAGACAGAGAGACAGACAAGGACAGACAGATTTAGAGAAGGAGAGGAGTAGGAAGAGGGGGGGAAAGAGAAAGATACAAAGGAAGGGGGGAGAGAAAGTGATAGGGAAAAAGAAGAAAGTGTCAGACAAGAATAAACATTAAGACAGGGAAAGAAGAGGGAAAGAGAAGGGCAACATTTGAGATTCCGAGACAGATCTGTATCAGGCTGCGGTCTCTCCTGAGTGGGGGCAGATCTGTATCAGGCTGCAGTCTCTCTTGAACGGGGGCAGATCTGTATCAGGCTGCGGTCTCTCCTGAATGGGGGCAGGTCTGTATCAGGCTGTGGTCTCTCTTGAACGGGGGCAGATCTGTATCAGGCTGCGGTCTCTCCTGAATGGGGGCAGGTCTGTATCAGGCTGCGGTCTCCCCTGAATGGGGGCAGATCTGTATCAGGCTGCAGTCTCTCTTGAACGGGGGCAGATCTGTATCAGGCTGCAGTCTCTCTTGAACGGGGGCAGATCTGTATCAGGCTGCGGTCTCTCCTGAATGGGGGCAGATCTGTATCAGGCTGCGGTCTCTCCTGAATGGGGGCAGGTCTGTATCAGGCTGCGGTCTCTCCTGAATGGGGGCAGATCTGTATCAGGCTGCGGTCTCTCCTGAATGGGGGCAGATCTGTATCAGGCTGCGGTCTCTCCTGAATGGGGGCAGATCTGTATCAGGCTGCGGTCTCTCCTGAATGGGGGCAGGTCTGTATCAGGCTGCGGTCTCTCTTGAATGGGGCAGATCTGCATCAGGCTGTGGTCTCTCCTGAATGGGGGCAGGTCTGTATCAGGCTGTGGTCTCTCCTGAATGGGGGCAGATCTGTATCAGGCTGTGGTCTCTCCTGAATGGGGGCAGGTCTAGAGCAGGCTGTGGTCTCTCCTGAATGGGGCAGATCTGTATCAGGCTGCGGTCTCTCCTGAATGGGGGCAGGTCTGTATCAGGCTGTGGTCTCTCCTGAATGGGGGCAGGTCTGTATCAGGCTGCGGTCTCTCCTGAATGGGGGCAGGTCTGTATCAGGCTGCGGTCTCTCCTGAATGGGGGCAGGTCTGTATCAGGCTGTGGTCTCTCCTGAATGGGGGCAGGTCTGTATCAGGCTGTGGTCTCTCCCGAATGGGGCAGATCTGTATCAGGCTGCGGTCTCTCTTGAATGGGGGCAGATCTGTATCAGGCTGTGGTCTCTCCTGAATGGGGGCAGGTCTGTATCAGGCTGTGGTCTCTCCTGAATGGGGGCAGGTCTGGGGAAGGTCAGCAGGTCGCTGTTTATCTGCATAACTCCTGCCAACTTTGTGTCTATTGGTGGGGAGGGGCCAGGGGCATTGTGGGAAGGGCAGTCATTGGTAGGTATTTGTATTGAGCTTTCAATCATGCTGCACCAGCATGCACCAGGTCAAAGGGGAGGGGCTGGGAGAGGGGCCCCCACGAGCACGAGCGCACACACACACACACACACACACACACACACACACACACACACACACTCTCACACACACACACACACACACACACGCGCACACGCATGCACACACATGCACACGCACTCTCACACACACTTGCACACACACACAAACACACACACACACAAACACACGCATGCACACACACGCAAAGATATGTAAAGTCCACGTGGGGTACTTTTCTGTTTGGCCAGCCCGTTTCCCCAGGCAGCACAGAGCCACACGCAAAGACAAACCCTCCCATGTGCTCCATGTGAACCAGCGAGTTCACTGTACTGAAACTTTTCCAGGATATTTCAGGGGGAAGCTTACCTGCGGTCTTTAACTACATTCACTTAACCTGATTAAATTGTTCCATTACACAGGTCAAGTAAATCAGTTTCCTCAACCCATTTGAGTGCACTGGACTCACTGGGATTCACAGAGTGTGGTTTTACAGGATATGTGGAGTGTGTCAGAACACACTCAGAAAATAATCCACATCATATTTAAAAAAATAAAAATGCTTGTCACTGGGATAGAACCCTACCAGGTTTGTCCGTTGTACCTTTACTCATAGTTTCTATGAGGAAAGGGTGCAAACCCAGTGCGATGAATAATCACTACTGTTCCTTAGAAAAAAAACTATTAACACATTTAGATTCTGCAGAGAACAGAAATGCACAAGAAGCTTAACCTCTTTATCTGAACTACAAAACCACAGGCCAGCAACAAAACAGTTACTCACACAACCTACCTGTTACAGTCTCGTTTACATAATTCTAATAAAGTGTCTTAACATCCGTATATTTGCAAACATGTTAATACAGTGTTTAAATGCCCAGGACAACACAGGTAAGCCCAAGTACAGTACATTAACCAGTTTATTAGCGATCTTCCATTTGTCCTGCAGTAAGCAAAACAAAACATCTTATGTTTGCATTATAGTTCACCACTACAGTAACACTAACATTTTTATTTTTGTACACCACTAAAAATTTGTGTAGTATATGATTGCTTTACTGTTAACAATTAAACTAAAGATCTTCTATGTGACAATTAAATATTATGATAATGTAATCACCTGTTTGTTCTATTCAGTTGTGTTAACAAGATATTACATTATTGTACAATATTTGTGAGGCAGTTAAATACCACAATAACAGCATTATATCTGCACTGGAGTTAAATGTTACAAAATATTATAATATGATTATATCAGAATTCAAACACCACAGACCTTGTTTTGAATGGATGAAATTTTGTATAAAAATAAAAATAAAATTGCATTCCTTAACAAAGCAAGTCACTTGGAAATCCAAACTGTGTCAAAGAGCTAACATTGTTTTTTATTTAGTTCCAAAGCTACAAACTGCATTTTATTGAGTGAAGACATTGTATTTTATGGTGATCCTAACTCACAATGAAACACTACTGTGACTTGTTTTGTATTTCCATGTGACTTGATTTGGTTTTGTGATGTGGTAGTTTGTATTTCCATGTGACTTGTTTTATTTTACTGTGTTTGAGTTTGTTTTTGTTTTGGCAAGGAATTCCTTTAATAGTGGTGAAAATGTTAGCTGTGTTGTGACACCTGACACCTTCCAATCTCTTCTGTGGTCCCACCCAAAAACACACACACACACACACACTTTGTCCCCATATGTGCATGTCTGTGTGTCTGGGTATGTATGTATGTTTACCACTATGAGTGCATTTCTGTGTATGTGTGCGAGTGTGTGTGTGCATGTGTGTGTGCATGTGCCTGTGTGTGTGTGTGTGGGTGTGTGTGTGAAAGAGTGCATGAATTGGTGTGTGTGTTTGAATGAGTGTGTTTTTATGTCGGTATGTATGTGTGGATATCTGCGTGTGTGTATATGTGACAGAGTTTGTGCTCGAATATATGTATGGAAGTGATTTTTTGTGTGTGTGTGTGTGTTTATGAGTGAGAGTGTGTGAGTGTGTGAGTGTGTGTGTGAGTGAGTGAGAGAGTGAGAGAGTGAGAGTGTGTGTGTGTGTGTGTGTGTGTGTGTGTGTGTGTATGAGTGACAGTGTGTGTGTACCCCACGTACGCACTGAATCCTTGCTGTAAGGGCAGGCTCTCTGCTCCCCATTAGGGCTGTGAGACAGACAGACCACATCATCACGCTGAGGGCACGCACCCTCCCAGGCCTGGTGCCGTCTCACCTCAGCCCGGATCGCTTCTCATTTCAGAGGCTGCTGAAAGTCTCTACCACCTTTCTTTCTCTCTCTCTCAGAGCGTGAATGCAGGAGCTACAGCAGGAACCACTCACCCAAACGGGGGGGAGGAGGCCGATTGTTTGTGCCGTGAGCCCTGACAGAGGCAGTCAAGGCTGGGGCGGTAGCGGCGGATAACCGTAATGAGATCTGTATGGCGTGGGGCTGAGGGTGGCGCAGGGTACTGCTGATGGGAGATAAAGTGAGGATCGACATCTTTAAAAGCCGATCGCTATCGCCGGGGCGAGTGCAGGGCCGGGTGTGGAAGCACGGGGAGGGAGATAACGGTTTCATTAGGTTTTCAAACGCGTTCAACGAGAGGATCCTGGTCTGTATTTTCTGTCATCCTGGGGCTGCTGTTTTCCTAGGGGCTACCACTGGCACTGGTCCAGTATTGGTTTTGCATTGGTCCAGTAATGGTCCAATCAATGGCATTATATAAGAAAAACGGAAAGAGTGGCTAAGTGATGTCACATCAAAAAAACAACAAATTGATCTGTGATGTCATAAGTACTTATGCATTATGACACTGATGAAGGACTTACAATACAGGCGTTTTAGCAGGGGGAAGTGAAATAAAATAAAACTGAGCCTAGAATGGACCTGTGTGGTGCACCATTAAAAACCTCTAAGCAGCTGGATTTATGACCATCAACATAACCACATTGAGATGGTGTGGAAAGATCTCTAGCACCGATGCTAACATCGACACTGAGCAATATTTCAATCAGATGGCTGTGATAAACAGTTTGGAAGGCCTTGCATAGGTCTATAAAAAGCAGGCGCTGTGCTGATTTTTGTCACGAGCATGAATGACGACAATGTCTGTTAACCGTTAACACACCTGTAGAAGTTGTGTTATGACCTGTTCCAGAACCTGATTGCAGTTTTCTTTGGGTCCACCATTTACCAACGACTCCACGGTCTCTACGACGCTCGACAGCTTTGACATATGATAATAATTTAATAATTATTCAGATAAGAGCTCTTATTGTTTTCTCCCCTCCTTTATAAGAGGTCGGCACGCTGCTTTCCATGTCATCGTAAAAAACTTGTGGATTAATTCTTACGGGGATGAGAGTCTCACCCTGTATGACAGTAACGGCTCTAGTTTTAGCATTGTTCATTTAAATGTGAATTCAGGGCTGGAATTAGATTAAGATAAATTTACCCCTCAATAATTACAGGAAAAACCCATAGCACTGTGATTATGCTTTAATTAAAGAGTAAATTACTTTTAATCTAATTTACTCTTCAATAATTAAAGTTAATCTCATGGCACTATTACTATCTAATGTATTTACAGTTGTATTTTTTCAATAATATGACATTATTGAATATGTTTCAATAGTGCCATGTGCAGCAGGTTTACTGTAACACTTTATTGGAACAATCAATTCTGCTAACACAGGACAATTAAAAAAAATGCAAACACTTTTATAATTTCATTTTAATGATGTTCAAATGTTTGTGTACTTTTTAAAATCTGCTGCTGTTCTTCCTCAACAAATCAATTTTATTTTAATTTACTATTTTAAATTTGCATTTATACGCAAATACTCTTACAGATTATTAGTCAAACAAAGTCAGGAATACAAATGTAACTGTACAATGTTTTCCTATTTCCCTGAAATATGTGAGGAAAAAAAGCAGCTGACTTTGCGATGTGGGGACTTTGAGCCACAGAGCACTCGGAAACAGAAGCATAACAGATATGAAATGTGATACATGCTGTTCAGCAGCGCTGAGACTAAAGCTACGCAGTGCTAAACACTCCACATTTACATTTAGTGTTACAATCTTTAACTCATATCATTTCAATAATGGGGGACTTGGCCGTAAGTAAGTACATAAGTGAGTGAAGCTGGACTGAGGGAGAATAAGAGCGAGCTCTTGAGTTTAGAGTGTATTTTACTGAGCTGAGTAGAACGCAGTCTCTTGCTTACTTTCTTCCACTCTCCCTCTCCCCCTCTCTCCCCCTTTTCCTCCCCCCGGGGTAGGGAGGGACACCTACCAGCCAAATATATAAAATATCCTAACAGTCTCTTTCCGCTCTGGTGCTACTTACAAATTACACAGGGGAGAAAAAAAAAGTAAAAAAAAAGGCAATCAAGTTGATATTTTAATTGCCTCCTTCTTTAATTTATATCGCAACATCTGTCATGGATGTCTGTCTAGAGAAACACTTTCTCTCTGGCCGACTGTTTCACAGAAAAGGGGTTTGGGGATGGGGGTGCAGTTTGACGGGGATGTTGGGGCCTGATCTCCAGGCTGAGAGGGCCGCTGTGGGCTCATGCTTCCAGTCTTGCTCTCATTCCTGGTCCTGCTCTCGCTCCTGCTCCTACCCCTGCTCCTGCTCATTACAGACCTCTCAGAGCCCACACGCTACAGCCTCGCTTTTATCAGGGTCGCCATCTTTGGAACACAAAAATGAAAAGAGAGGCTGCGTTACCCGACGCAAGCGTGCTGCACTTTTTTGTTCACACGGATGATTTGTAAAGACATTTACGCTGTCATGCATATCAACAGAATGTAAAATAACATACATATGTGTTGTATTTCCATATGTATTGTATTATGTATCCTACAATGACAAAATCTGAATTTTAATTGTTTACTCCAAATTAAATTCAAAGAATCATTGGTTTATAGGGAGATGCAGGAGGAGCAGAAACCCAAAATGATCCACAGAGTCGGTACATTTATAGAATTACATTTGTAAGTTTCCCGTTCGATTGTAGTAGTCACAACCTAAAACCGTGCTGTCAGGGCGGTGGAAGAGGTAGGAATGTTTTTAAATGTGACTGCCCTGCATTTTCCTCAGTAACTTTACAAATAGGGAAGCTAGGAGGAAGAAAGAAAATTGAATTCGCCAGCCAAAATATTCATTCTTTTGCTGAAATGTCAGTGTTTGTTTCTGGATGATTGTGCAGCCGCTAACTGCAGGGTGTGATGTATGACAGCTTAAAGGTGTCAGAATGAGCCGACTGGGCCTTCACCTCACAGAGAAAGACACAAGATGTGACCATGTATGATTTTCAAAGACATCCAAGGATACTATGTGTACTTGTGGCACATATTGGCAAAACATTGTAACATTTCCTTTAGTGTGTCATGTTTACGCTTGTTTCAAGGTTTTAATTATTTGAAATTCCTTCAGCTCAATCGTGTGAGGTGGGAGGGTTATTTTGATCACCTGTGCTGAGCAGCGTGGGGACTGGTTACTAATTACTGATGTAGAGCAGGTGTGGTGCATTCCCCTTTTGACCAATCAGGATGTGACCATGCCCTTCCTGTTGGGCTTTGAAGAGGCAGGAGTTTGCACATGCACTGATCAGTTTGATCCTGCTGCCAGTCTTCTTGAGAAAAGCGGTAATGTGTTTGTAGAACATGCTGGTTCTTTAGGGGTCATTTAGCGGTTTTGTCAGTATTTTGTAGACTATATACAAAGTGAGTTTTGGTCAGCTTTGAGGGCCACTGTTTGGATTTCTTTATTGCTGGGTCACCTGCATGTTGGTTGCTAGCATTGCCATGCATTGCAAACTCTTCAGTTCGCCTCAGTGATGGCTGAGCCTTACAGAATTCTGTTTTTTATTTAATTTAAATCCCTAACCCTTCTAAACTGTATACTTCAGTTTTTTACATCTGAAGAGTCATTGCTTACCCTAGTTGTATTTTTATGTGGTTGAAAACTGATTTTCAGTCTTCCTGTTCACTTCAAAACATCAGGCTACTCTTAGCTTTTTGGCTATTTCCACTCTGTGTTTTGGAAAAAGCATGGCAAGGTGTGTTAGCGATGTACCCCAGCAAGTTGGCTCTACACCCTGGTGAGTTAGCACTGTAGCTCGTTTAGCTCTATAGCCTGGTGAGTTAGGACTGTAGCTCAGTTAGCTCTATAGCCTGGTGAGTTAGCATTGTAGCTCGTTTAGCTCTATGGCCTGGTGAGTTAGGACCGTAGCTCAGTTAGCTCTATAGCCTGGTGAGTTAGGACTGTAGCTCAGTTAGCTCTATAGCCTGGTGAGTTAGCACTGTAGCTCAGTTAGCTCTATAGCCTGGTGAGTTAGCATTGTAGCTCAGTTAGCTCTATACCTTGGTGAGTTGGCACCATACCCTGGGTCTGACCCAGGCTGTGTAAGTGGGTCAGGACAGTGTCTGGGCAGCATCTCAAGGTCCCACTATATTCTGGGGTTCTGACCTGTACAGGGGCTCCAGTGATTGACAGATGGGTGCATGTGCCCTCTGCAGCAGCTCTGCATGGGGTCCAGACCCACCCCGGAGCTGTGGCATAGCGTGACCCCAAACACACAATTACACACACCATTACACCCTCAGCCGTAGCATTGACCGCTACTGCTGCTTCTGCAGGGAAGTTAACAATATTGCTGCTTTTGTTACAATAATACAAAATACCCTGTATCTCTTGAAAGCATTTTTCAGACAAGGTATTACTGATTTTTCTAAAAAAAAGTGTACATATTAATTTCTGTTTCTGGATTACTGTGATACACTTACAATGGAAATTAATGTAGTTTGTCTCTCTGTCAAACCTTGACAGCATGAAACCGCTATGAAATTTGTTGAATGGAGTACACCCTTCTGTGGATATGCTACAAAACCTGCGCATTACTAACAGTCCACATCCACAACACATTCACTCTGTTTCAGAAATAATATGAACCCCAA
Organism: Albula glossodonta; assembly: GCA_019788955.1. Classification (NCBI taxonomy): domain Eukaryota; kingdom Metazoa; phylum Chordata; class Actinopteri; order Albuliformes; family Albulidae; genus Albula; species Albula glossodonta. Next base: position 27,441 of record JAFBMS010001277.1, on the reverse strand, counting down.
CAAATAGAAAGAGTAAAACAGAAATGTTGGAAGAGAAAATACCAGTTGTCTAGCTGGCCAGCATGGAGCTTTGCAAAGGTTTATCCAAAACATCCATGTTAGGGTTCTCTCCTTGCACAGCCCCACCACTGGGGTGTGTATTTAAAGGGGATGTGTAGCCAAAGCTACCGCACATCTCATCTGTCATGAGCACACTGGAAACTTCAGCTCTTCCCCTCATCCTGTGTACTGCATATCGTCACCCCCACAAGCCCACAGAGAGAAGCCCAAATGAATGTGTTAGAAAATATACATACATGTTATCCTTTGCATTAAAAATATACATGCTATCACCGAGTGTTTGGAGAGGGATGGGGGGGATGGGGGGGGTGAGAGGGCAGGAGGAAAGAAAGGAGACATATTCTCATATTTACTCAACATGGTCTGTTCAGCAATAGCAAAATTAGTTCAAACCATAAGGGAACGGTGCGGTGGGGGGGGGGGGTCGCCCAAAAAAAAATAAAAAATGAAAAGCTGTCTGTGGAAAATCTGGAGTGCTTCCCAAAACGCACAGACTGTCCCAGCAGCAGATTTCTGAGGTATGCTGTAATCTCCGATGGCTGGCCTTTCCGAACACCCCAGAGAAAACCTCGCCTTGCTTCTCTCCCTCAGCTTCCAAAACTCTCCCATGCCCGGCCCTAACAACCCCCCCCCCCCCCCACCCCGCCTCCCAGCCCTGTAGGGCCCCTCCCTTTCCATGACCCCCCACCCCCCCTGCCTGACTCCCCCTTTCCACTCACACATGGCAACCATTAGGATACTCTTAAAGCGTAACATTATACGGCCAATGGCAACCTTGCATGAAATTTTGATCACTTAAACCCATCTTAAAGAGACAGCAGCCACTTTCTGGCACACAACCTTTTTTCTCTCTCCCTTTCTCTCTCTGTCTCTTTGTGCTAAGAACTTCAATGTAATGTTTTTTTTTTTTGAGCTTTCAGAAAAAAAGAATACTTCTATTCCAAATGAGGCTTGCGGCCCTTTATGAAGTGCAAAACTGTTAAAGGCCATTTTGAATGAGAGACTGTGAAAGGGAAAGTGTTTAAGGCGATGGTAATTTTCATGTTTCTGAGTTTCACAGTGGGGCTCAGGGACTTAGAGGGACTGTCACATTCACTTCTGTCACTATAGACCTGCATGACCATCGCATGGAACATTTCTGAGTTTTTTTGCTCAGTATTGTTGTGCATTTAAGAATATTAAAAAGGGAACTGACTAAAAAAATGAGTAAAGGCTGCAGATTATACCTGAAACAAGACTCCAAATTTCCCATCACATCTCAAACACTGTGGTGATAGAGTATTGAAAAGCACAGTAGTCGGAGCACATCTCCATTCACTTCAACGAACAAAGCAGGTGGAGCTATACCCCAATGACATCACTTCCTGTGCTCGTTTGCACATGTAGACAAAAGCTTTGGTTCTGTCATGTGACAGACATCCCACACCGATCATTCTGAAGCTGAGAGAGAACATGACACTGATCCAACGGCTGAAACGTTGCAGATTCTTTATTCACTCGGGACCATGACTGCAGTGTGTTGACAGTGTTTGCTTTTAGATGTGTTTTTTTTTTGCCCAGCATCTGCACAGCATTATATGATTATGTGTGTTCATGTGACCTAATTTATAAAACACAACATGCCATGTTGTGATTTTAATGTGAAGTTCCCATGTAATATGTGTGGACACATTCCATGTCATCGCATGCTATTGCATTAGTCCTGCATCAGCGTTCACTGAAACACATTGTTTGGGTCCCATCCGCAAACTGTGCAGAGGTTCTCTGTTTTAGCAGCTGGAACAGCCATGTGTTTTATACAAGTAAACATGTGAGATGCAGCTTCACACTGGAGAACATGCCAGCCCTCTCCCACTAACCCCCCCCCCCCCCCCAAAAAAAAAAATAAAAAAATCAAGAAACAAGCCAACTGTGCCGTTTACTCAACAGCAGTTATGGGCTGAAAGAATGTCCTGATGTTTAGTCTACATTTTGATTTTAGGGTTATTTGGAATTTTGTTTTGTTTCACATATTTGTGAAACAAAACAACAGGTGCACAGAGGGAGGATAGGGGAGAGATAGAGAAAGTTGAAAGAGAAGTGGAGAAAGGAGTGAGTGTTGAAGTGGAGAGAGACAGGAGAGGGATGTATAGAGGGAAGGGGAAAGGGTTGAGAGGGAAATGAAGAAAGCAGAGAGAAATTGAGGGTGAAATTGAGAGAGGACAGAGAGATGGAGAGAGGGGTGAGGGAAAACAAGAGGATGGAGAGAGATGGAGAGATGACAGAGCAGAGAGAGAGACAGAGAGGAGAGGGAGGAGAGGGCAGGGTGTGAAGGCCCCAGTAGTGAGGGGGAGATTGAGGTGACTCTTGTGGTGCATACCCACCTGGCTGTGCGCCAGTTACCCACAGTTCACTCTCCTACAGCGCCCACCGTTGTAAAATTAACACCCCGCTCCAGCGGGCTGCTGGAGTCTGCAGCAGAGAGTTTAACGAGGATGCCGCCAACCACTCCTGTCTCAGCACGAGAGGAAAAAAAACACCACTAAAAAACAAAAAACTAAAGGCACAGAAGGGCTGTGGAGTTTCTGACTGCGAGGCTAACGGAGAGCGAGACTTTAATAAAAACACAAGTGTAACTTTATCCGATATTCAGCCAACACACTAAACGCCCGCAAACAGGCCTCAAACGAGCGAGTGTACCCAACCGTCAAAGCCCGAGGCACACGCGAATGAACAATAAATATCAGGCATGCGTTTAGACTGATGTCGCTGTTGTTAGGTTTACTGTTAAAATTATAACAGCACTGTTCTGTTTACCTTTGGAACAATGTGCATAACATGTTACCAATGAAGCCTTTTTATCTCACAGTAACTCTTATTGTGTTAAAGAGGGACGCTGGGTAGCAGACCACTATGACTGCAGTACGTATTATTATAGTTATTATTATTATGCTCTTTAATAATTGGTGATTGATTCACACTTTGTGAAAATGGTTGCTTTGTCCATTCCAGTGCTTGTGTGACATCACGCTTATAAACCAGGTTTGAATCTGAGATTTTAGAGAGAAAAAAGGAGGGAGACAGAGGGATAGATGGAGGGAGAGCGAGGATTATTAGCGTAAGACCCTAGGGGCCGTTTATCCTGGCATATGAAAAGGTGCTGGGTGCTGGAGTGAGGGTAAAGCTCCTCCGGCTGGAGGCATTAGCAGTAGCGGGGCTTACTTAGGTCCAGGACAGCCTGCACAGCCCTGGCTGTCGATCACCCTGCCTGCTGCCTGATATCTGGCTGAAATCTCCCGGGATTTGGGCAGAGGACCACCCTGTCCCTGCCCGCCGCCATAAAGCTGGGGGGATTTGTGTGAAAGTGGGGTCTGTTTTGCAGCTCAGCCTCTTCTCCTCTCTGCAGCTCCTTAGCACAAAACCTTCATTTTTTTTCACTGAAACACTTTGGCTTACAGATGAAATGCATTCAATACATGTTGTGTAAATAAAGCTTATTATTTAGATCATTTTCAGTCCACATTTTCAATAACAACAACAACAACAGCAATAATAATAACAATAATAATAATAAATAATAAAGGGCTCTCACCTCATGTCCTTATACATTCCTGTGCTCATATAGTGGATGAGGACAGGACCCAGACTTGTGGCCCATAAACCTGCAGTAAGAGCACCCTGAAACATGGGCCTTAACGGGCGTGTTTGGGCCAGCCCTGGGAGTGCCCAGTCACCACTGTCCGTCCAATCAGCTGTGTGAATGCAGGCTTGCCACCTCTGCCCATGTCTGTCCCACACCTCTGCTCTGTGCGTCTCGGCCTCTCAGCTTTCACTCACTATTTCATATTGCCTCAATGACTGGAATACATACAGCGATACTGCTAAAGAAATTAGCCATCACAAACCAAAAAATACTTAAAATAATGCAAAGAAATTTGAATGAATTAATGAGGAGAAAAGTAATTCACAAACAAAGAAAAGAGACGCATATGGACAATGTAAATGAGCACAATATTAATATGTAAAAAATTATATATATAAATAATATAAAAAATGATGGTAGTGACTCAGATTAGCTTTACTTGCTTTCCTCTCTCTCTCTCTCTCTCTCTCGTCAGTTTGGATACTTTGATGGTATGCAAGGCGTGTTGAGACTGCAGGAAAGAAAAGGAAACCGTTAGAAACGGCTTTAACCTCCCTCACACGGGCGCGGGGTACGTGGAGCAGATCTGAAAGGTGAAAGAGCAGTCCACACGCCTGCCACCAACCTTCCCTCCTTCTCCTCCCTCGCTCCTTTCTGTGTGGCTGCATATTAAACGGCGTGGAGCGGTTTTAAATTCTGGTTTCTATTTTTGAAATGTTCTCAAACGATGTTTGCATACATTTGCATAGCCAAGTGCAAATTGAGCCGTGAATATGCAAATACCGCACTGATGTCTGAGGCAGCAACGGCTCTGCCAGGTTTACAGAAGAGACCCCTCCCTCCCTCCCTCTGTCCCTCTCTCTTTCTTCCTTCCTTTCTTTCTCACTCTCTCTTTCTCCCACTCTCATTCTGTCTTTCTTTTTCTTCCTCTCTCTCTTGCCCACCCTCTTTCAATTCAGATTTTCAATTTAAATTCTTTAAATGCTTTGTTGGCATAACATATTCCCAAAACATCCCTACTGCACACCAGTTAGCACATATAACAAAAATTTATATCAATACCAATAATGAAACATATGCATTATATTGTATCTTTTTGTTTTATATTATGGTAATATTGTATGCATTAATATTGTAGCTCCTCATGCTGCCTGTCTCTCCTCTCTCCAGTTGTTGAAAGGCCAAAGGGTCCCTCTCTAGCAACCTAAGGCTGGGTCCTGGTGTCTGTGTGGACACGTTGCTCAGCTCTGTTTATCTCTCTGTGTTGGTGCTCTTTTGCTGGGTGATGGGCTTATTTTTGCACGGGGGCTGGAGGGCGTGGCGTACCTAAGTTAAGCTGTCCTGCCTGGCATCTGAGCCGGCTGCCAGATCGCTTACCTCACCCGTCCCACGTCCTCCGCCACCAATAACTCCTGACTTCATCTGTTTACTGTATCTGCGGCTCGTCTGGCCGCCCGGCTTCCTCCTCTCTGACCTCAGTCGCTTTTCTGAGCCTGTGACGTTGGGGTGGGCTGTAAATACGTCGCAGCGTGGTGTCGGTTTTATGGCCCAGAGGAGAGGCAGAAAGTGGATCTGAGCGCCTCTTTGGGGCACTCAACAGCCGGCTTCGCACGCTCGGGTCTCTCTGTGGGGTCTCTCTGACTGCTGGGGGCGCTTTGCGGTTTCGTTTGATAGCCATCTTGTAGCTGCGGCACCTCATCCAGCGTGGGGGCCACCACAGTCTTTCTGCAGATTCCCTCTGCTTCGCTTCACAGATGCACAAGTGTGTTAAAAGGTCGCCGTGTTGAAAAACAGACGTGTCCACGTGTAATACAAGGTCTTAGGTGCTTTGATGTGGTTTCTGCAGAAGTAAATCAAGTTTAAAACTACCGAGAATTGTAAGAGGGGAAACGATTTTGTGCACCATTCTTGTTTAGCATCTGCAGATGAACGTGTTTATTTCTGCTATAGCTCGTGTGTGCAGCTCCCTGGTCTCAGACAAACACCAGACAAAACATTTTAATCAAATAATCTTAAATCTGTCAGCCTGCGAGATGATTTCCACTCCTCAGTTGCTGGGTCATGTCTTTGCTTCAAAGCTGATTGAAAATTCATATATTTATTTCCATCCCACTTTCTCTCTGCTTAAAGTCACCCTTTAAAGCTTTTGGTATGGAGTTTATGCAAATTTTCACCGAATATAGTTGACACAGGGTTTTAATTATAATTAGTCGGGGAAAAACAATCTTCCATTTAAGTTTTCAATTAGCCTAATTAAGATGAGGCAGAATGACGGAGGAAACACAGGCGACACAATGGAAGCTGTGTGTGGGGCCTGGACATCTGTGATTGCACACTTTTGTGCCTTCACATTTTAGGTCCTTTCTTTCTTTTCTGCTTTTCTTTTTTCCCCAACTCTGCCACTCCATCTCCGTGCACAGCAGGGTTCCCGAACAAAGCCAGAGAATTGGGGTGCACTCCAGAGAAATTATGTTAATAAAGGAAAAAACAAAAATGAACCTTATCAGAACGCTCACTTCCCCTGAGCTCAGATTAAAAGCTCATTCATTTGTTAAATATTTGACAATCTATGCTTGAGCTTCAGCTTCCACACTACTGCTGTTAGCCTGAGCTTCAGCTTCCACACTACTGCTCTTAGCCTGAGCTTCAGCTTCCACACTACTGCTGTTAGCCTGAGCTTCAGCTTCCACACTACTGCTGTTAGCCTGAGCTTCAGCTTCCACACTACTGCTGTTAGCCTGAGCTTCAGCTTCCACACTACTGCTGTTAGCCTGAGCTTCAGCTTCCACACTACTGCTGTTAGCCTGAGCTTCAGCTTCCACACTACTGCTGTTAGCCTGAGCTTCAGCTTCCACACTACTGCTGTTAGCCTGAGCTTCAGCTTCCACACTACTGCTGTTAGCCTGAGCTTCAGCTTCCACACTACTGCTGTTAGCCTGAGCTTCAGCTTCCACACTACTGCTCTTAGCCTGAGCTTCAGCTTCCACACTACTGCTGTTAGCCTGAGCTTCAGCTTCCACACTAGTGATGTTAGCCTGAGCTTCAGCTTCCACACTACCGCTGTTAGCCTGAACTTCAGCTTCCACACTACTGCTGTTAGCCTGAGCTTCAGCTTCCACACTACTGCTGTTAGCCTGAGCTTCAGCTTCCACACTACTGCTGTTAGCCTGAGCTTCAGCTTCCACACTACTGCTGTTAGCCTGAGCTTCAGCTTCCACACTACTGCTGTTAGCCTGAGCTTCAGCTTCCACACTACTGCTGTTAGCCTGAGCTTCAGCTTCCACACTACTGCTGTTAGCCTGAGCTTCAGCTTCCACACTACTGCTGTTAGCCTGAGCTTCAGCTTCCACACTACTGCTGTTAGCCTGAGCTTCAGCTTCCACACTACTGCTGTTAGCCTGAACTTCAGCTTCCACACTACTGCTGTTAGCCTGAGCTTCAGCTTCCACACTACTGCTGTTAGCCTGAGCTTCAGCTTCCACACTACTGCTGTTAGCCTGAGCTTCAGCTTCCACACTACTGCTGTTAGCCTGAGCTTCAGCTTCCACACTACTGCTGTTAGCCTGAGCTTCAGCTTCCACACTACTGCTGTTAGCCTGAGCTTCAGCTTCCACACTACTGCTGTTAGCCTGAGCTTCAGCTTCCACACTACTGCTGTTAGCCTGAGCTTCAGCTTCCACACTACTGCTGTTAGCCTGAGCTTCAGCTTCCACACTACTGCTGTTAGCCTGTGCTTCAGCTTCCACACTACTGCTGTTAGCCTGAACTTCAGCTTCCACAATACTGCTCTTAGCCTGAGCTTCAGCTTCCACACTACCGCTGTTAGCCTGAGCTTCAGCTTCCACACTACCGCTGTTAGCCTGAGTTTCAGCTTCCACACTACTGCTGTTAGCCTGAGCTTCAGCTTCCACACTACTGCTGTTAGCCTGAGCTTCAGCTTCCACACTACTGCTGTTAGCCTGAGCTTCAGCTTCCACACTACTGCTGTTAGCCTGAGCTTCAGCTTCCACACTACTGCTGTTAGCCTGAGCTTCAGCTTCCACACTACTGCTGTTAGCCTGAGCTTCAGCTTCCACACTACTGCTGTTAGCCTGAGCTTCAGCTTCCACACTACTGCTGTTAGCCTGAGCTTCAGCTTCCACACTACTGCTGTTAGCCTGAGCTTCAGCTTCCACACTACTGCTGTTAGCCTGAGCTTCAGCTTCCACACTACTGCTGTTAGCCTGAGCTTCAGCTTCCACACTACTGCTGTTAGCCTGAGCTTCAACATCCACACTACTGCTGTTAGCCTGAGCTTCAGCTTCCACACAACTGCTGTTAGCTTGAGCTTCAGCTTCCACACTACTGCTGTTAGCCTGAGTTTCAGCTTCCACACTACTGCTGTTAGCCTGAGCTTCAGCTGCCACACTACTGCTGTTAGCCTGAGTTTCAGCTTCCACACTAGTGATGTTAGCCTGAGCTTCAGCTTCCACACTACTGCTGTTAGCCTGAACTTCAGCTTCCACACTACCGCTGTTAGCCTGAACTTCAGCTTCCACACTACCGCTGTTAGCCTGAACTTCAGCTTCCACACTACTGCTGTTAGCCTGAGCTTCAGCTTCCACACTACTGCTGTTAGCCTGAGCTTCAGCTTCCACACTACCGCTGTTAGCCTGAACTTCAGCTTCCACACTACTGCTGTTAGCCTGAGCTTCAGCTTCCACACTACTGCTGTTAGCCTGAACTTCAGCTTCCACACTACTGCTGTTAGCCTGAGTTTCAGCTTCCACACTAGTGATGTTAGCCTGAGCTTCAGCTTCCACACTAGTGATGTTAGCCTGAGCTTCAGCTTCCACACTACCGCTGTTAGCCTGAGCTTCAGCTTCCACACTACTGCTGTTAGCTTGAGCTTCAGCTTCCACACTACTGCTGTTAGCCTGAGCTTCAGCTTCCACACTAGTGATGTTAGCCTGAGTTTCAGCTTCCACACTAGTGATGTTAGCCTGAGTTTCAGCTTCCACACTACTGCTGTTAGCCTGAGCTTCAGCTTCCACACTAGTGATGTTAGCCTGAGCTTCAGCTTCCACACTACTGCTGTTAGCCTGAGCTTCAACTTCCACACTACTGCTGTTAGCCTGAGCTTCAGCTTCCACACTACTGCTGTTAGCCTGAGCTTCAGCTTCCACACTACCGCTGTTAGCCTGAACTTCAGCTTCCACACTACTGCTGTTAGCCTGAGCTTCAGCTTCCACACTACTGCTGTTAGCCTGAGCTTCAGCTTCCACACTACTGCTGTTAGCCTGAGCTTCAGCTTCCACACTAGTGATGTTAGCCTGAGCTTCAGCTTCCACACTAGTGATGTTAGCCTGAGCTTCAGCTTCCACACTACTGCTGTTAGCCTGAGCTTCAGCTTCCACACTACTGCTGTTAGCCTGAGCTTCAGCTTCCACACTACTGCTGTTAGCCTGAGCTTCAGCTTCCACACTACTGCTGTTAGCCTGAGCTTCAGCTTCCACACTACTGCTGTTAGCCTGAGCTTCAGCTTCCACACTACTGCTGTTAGCCTGAGCTTCAGCTTCCACACTACTGCTGTTAGCCTGAGCTTCAGCTTCCACACTACTGCTGTTAGCCTGAACTTCAGCTTCCACACTACTGCTGTTAGCCTGAGCTTCAGCTTCCACACTACTGCTGTTAGCCTGAGCTTCAGCTTCCACACTACTGCTGTTAGCCTGAGTTTCAGCTTCCACACTACCGCTGTTAGCCTGAGCTTCAGCTTCCACACTACTGCTGTTAGCCTGAGCTTCAGCTTCCACACTACTGCTGTTAGCCTGAGCTTCAGCTTCCACACTAGTGATGTTAGCCTGAGCTTCAGCTTCCACACTACTGCTGTTAGCCTGAGCTTCAGCTTCCACACTACTGCTGTTAGCCTGAGCTTCAGCTTCCACACTACTGCTGTTAGCCTGAGCTTCAGCTTCCACACTACTGCTGTTAGCCTGAGCTTCAGCTTCCACACTACTGCTGTTAGCCTGAGCTTCAGCTTCCACACTAGTGATGTTAGCCTGAACTTCAGCTTCCACACTACTGCTGTTAGCCTGAACTTCAGCTTCCACACTACTGCTGTTAGCCTGAGCTTCAGCTTCCACACTACCGCTGTTAGCCTGAGCTTCAGCTTCCACACTAGTGATGTTAGCCTGAGTTTCAGCTTCCACACTACTGCTGTTAGCCTGAGCTTCAGCTTCCACACTACTGCTGTTAGCCTGAGCTTCAGCTTCCACACTACTGCTGTTAGCCTGAGCTTCAGCTTCCACACTACTGCTGTTAGCCTGAGCTTCAGCTTCCACACTACTGCTGTTAGCCTGAGCTTCAGCTTCCACACTACTGCTGTTAGCCTGAGCTTCAGCTTCCACACTACTGCTGTTAGCCTGAGCTTCAGCTTCCACACTACTGCTGTTAGCCTGAGCTTCAGCTTCCACACTACTGCTGTTAGCCTGAGCTTCAGCTTCCACACTAGTGATGTTAGCCTGAGCTTCAGCTTCCACACTACTGCTGTTAGCCTGAGCTTCAGCTTCCACACTACTGCTGTTAGCCTGAGCTTCAGCTTCCACACTACTGCTGTTAGCCTGAGCTTCAGCTTCCACACTACTGCTGTTAGCCTGTGCTTCAGCTTCCACACTACTGCTGTTAGCCTGAGCTTCAGCTTCCACACTACTGCTGTTAGCCTGAACTTCAGCTTCCACACTACTGCTGTTAGCCTGAGCTTCAGCTTCCACACTAGTGATGTTAGCCTGAGCTTCAACATCCACACTACTGCTGTTAGCCTGAGCTTCAGCTTCCACATTGCCTTATCACATCACACACACACACACACACGGACACACACACATTCACAAACTCGGACAAACACACACTCACAAGCTCACACATCCTAACAAATGCATGTATGCACATATCCATACAAACCCACACAAACACTCACATGCACAAACACACATAAATACACACATGCACCCATGCACACACACCATTGCTATTTGTATTTATCGAGAGCTGCCTCCTCACTTTTTAAACTCTCTGTGTGCGTGTCTGCAGAGCGTTATCTGGAGCCATATTGCAGGAGCAGTAGGTTTGGGAGTAAATGGAGCTGCTCCACATCTGGAAAACCCCCACCTGTTCATACGGAGCCCTCCCCAACATGTCCCTGCAGTATCCTCACCAAATTCATCCCTGCAGTGTTTTTAACATGTGCTCCAGTGTCGGGATTTATGATTGGGCCTGGAGGGAGGCGATGAAGACACGGGGGGCCAATGACGTTTGGATATATTAGTGGAAGGAGGTAGATCAGAGCCAGGAGGTCCCACTTTCTAAATCTGCCCTCTTAACACCCACCAGCCCCAGCTCCCCCACCCCCCAACAGATTTCAAATCAGTCCGATCAGGATAATCAAAGAAGGCATTGATGACAGCAAATTACCAGTTCGGAGGATGAGCGGTTTTTCCAACATGTCATGGCATGACACTGATTAATAAAGTTCAAAATTCAAAATCCCATGTGACTAAAATGTGTTTTATGATTACATTACATGGGGTTCTCTGTGAAAGGCTAATGAAATGAGATTCTGTGGTAAGGGGAGTTGGTGAATAAAAGGTGGGCGGAAAATTGGGTTCTGTTTCTGTCAGAACGAAAAGTTGTAGGTGGCATGGCTTTGGGGTCAAAGGGTGTCTGTCTCCTCAGGTCACTGAATTTACTCCCACAATTCCATTAGTGGATAAAGGACAGACATTGTACCAAGACCCAGAGTAGGGTAGTCATAGTGGTCACTTACAGTCCCAGATGGGTAAAAAGATTAGGGTTGAGACCCCCAGTGACCGGGTCAAATTCTCACAAACATAGCTCTTTTCATTGGGCCACGTAAGCTCCACCTCCAAGATCTGATTGGCTACACAGTCCCATCTCTCTTTGATTCCCCTACTATTCACTGCAAATGAGAATTTTCATCTGGCTTGTCTGTTTAAATAGAGGTTAAAATAATAAACTGATGAATAAATGAAGAGAAGAGAGCAACCCTATTCAACCCACATAGTAATGTAGCGAATGAAAAAATAACATGACTGATTGATATTCAGGCAAGGGAATCCAAGATGGCTGCCGCAGAGCAGGCGTTGAATCGCTCATTAAGTTCCTGCCCCTTCAAGGACATGCTACCCCGGTGATGCTCCCATCACCATGACAACCCCAACACCACTGACCCAATCAGAAGTTGGGACATTCCTCACAGAACTCTCAGTGGGCTGTAGCAGGTCCACCTATAACCTGTGTGTCCAATCCCAGCCACTGTCAGCAGGGAGCACTTGCTGACGGGTGTGTAGCCTGAAGCTTCCAGCTGAGGAGGCTGGCTTTGGGGCTGTTTAAACCTGTCTAAACCTGAGCCCAAAACCAGGACCAACCTGTCCCCAAAATCAGGGCCGACCTGTCTAATCCTGAGCCCAAAACCAGGACCGACCTGTCTAAACCTGAGCCCAAAACCAGCACCGACCTGTCTAAACCTGAGCCCAAAACCAGGACCGACCTGTCTAAACCTGAGCCCAAACCCGGGACCAACCTGTCTAAACCTGAGCCCAAAACCGGCACCGAACTGTCTAAACCTGAGCCCAAAACCAGGACCAATCTGTCTAAACCTGAGCCCAAAACCAGGACCGACCTGTCTAAACCTGAGCCCAAAACCAGGACCGACCTGTCTAAACCTGAGCCCAAAACCAGCACCGACCTGTCTAAACCAGAGCCCAAAACCAGGACCAACCTGATTAAACCAGAGCCCAAACCCAGGACCGACCTGTTTAAACCTGAGCCCAAAACCAGGACCGACCTGTCTAAACCTGAGACCAAAACCAGCACCAACCTGTCTAAACCTGAGCCCAAAACCAGGACCGACCTGTGTAACCTGAGCCCAAAAAGCCCAAGAGAAGCTTCTTGGCTGGTCTTTCATTTTTTCCCTCCTTTGAAAGTTAAAAAACAATTAGTGTGCGGCATGCTGGACTGCAGCAGGGGAACACGCAGACCTGTGTGTGGGCGTAGGTCAGCAGGCCGGAGCGCTAACACTAAGCCATCAGCCTGGATTTGGTTTATGGCTTCGTTCCTGGGTGGGTTTGAAAAGAGAACCGCCCTCCCTCCTACACCCCCCACCCCCCTGGCTCCCCCCCATGCCCCCCCCCCCGGGTAATTAGAACGATCACAAAATGTACCAGGGGCTCACTTTTCACTCTGTGGTCCAGATTACAAAGCGTCATATTTTTAAAGTCACGCTGACATTCCTTCGTCCGCGCCGGCTGCCAAGAACAACTTGGAGCCGGGGCTTGTCTTGGCGCCTGATCAAAAAACCCGGGCCGGGACCCAGTCATACAGAAACTGAAAACATTTACACAGCTGGGACCCTCGAACCCAGGGCCGCCCCCCCCAGAAAAGGGCCCTGCTGCGGGGCAGAGATGAGGGAGGGGGAGGGGACATGATCTGCAACAAATCCAACCCCTTTTCCTCCCACCCACGACATCCCACTCTCCAGGTGTCTTACTATACCCTCAATACCCCCCAGCCCCTGACACACACACACACACACACACACACATGCGCGCACACACACACAAACACGCTTGCAAACAAACTTTTGTGCACACACATATTCCCACACACATACACACCTAAACACACACACACACACACACATACGCTGTACTAACACAACAGTGCTATGTGCTGCGGTAATACAACAGCCCTATGCATGTGTTATGCAAATAGAACAGAGCTACTCACTCTGCTACCACAACAGAGCTACATGCTATGCTAACACTAACACAACACAGCTGCACATAGCCCAGCTCCTCAGTATTGTGTGTGTGTGTGTGTGTGTGTGTGTGTGTGTGTATGCTGTAGTGCGTAGTACAGAATCAATGCCCTTTTCTCTCCTGCTGCTGTTTGCTGTACTCTGTGCCAGTTTTAAACCTGTTTTCTGTGTTTGTCTTTAATGATCTTTTCCCATTCAATCCATGAGGGAGACGGACAGTGGAAATGCATAAACAGGCATCAAGCTGAGTTTTGGAACAGAAATGATTTAAGTCTACTTTAAAGAAAAATATGTGTTTTAGAACAATATTTATTTATTGTGTGTGTGTGTGTGTGTGTGTGTGTGAGTGTGTGAGTGTGTGTGTGTGTGTGTGTGTGTGTGTGTGTGTGTGTGTGTGTGTGTGTGTGTGTGTGTGTGTGTGTGTGTGTGTGTGTGTGTGTGTGTGTGTGTGTGTGTGTGTGTGTGTGTGTGTGTGTGTGTGTGTGTGTGTGTGTGTGTGTGTGTGTGTGTGTGTGTGTGTGTGTGTGTGTGTGTGTGTGTGTGTGTGTGTGTGTGTGTGTGTGTGTGTGTGTGTGTGTGTGTGTGTGTGTGTGTGTGTGTGTGTGTGTGTGTGTGTGTGTGTGTGTGTGTGTGTGTGTGTGTGTGTGTGTGTGTGTGTGTGTGTGTGTGTGTGTGTGTGTGTGTGTGTGTGTGTGTGTGTGTGTGTATGTGTGTGTGTGTGTAAGAGACAGTTTGGATGTATGTATGTATGTCTTTTGAAATCATATGAGGGCAATTCACATAATATATACAATATATAACTACAATAATAATAATAACAATAAACACAAACGGATAAGCGTACTCACATGAACCGAGTCAAAGACACAGCTTCTGACTTTAAGTCACCCATGACATTTTCATTTTCATATTTCTTAGATTGAATTATGAAAATGCTACTTTGTTAATTACGCTATTACGGGAGCCTCTTCTTCATGTATTACTCGTTTTCCTGGTGAAGGGCTCTTTCACAGATCCAAATGCATTTAATCTAATATCAGTCTTAAGGAAGACTGGCGCCCAAGTGCAAATACGGGAAAGAAAAGAGTTTCATACAAACTAACTGGGCATGAAAATCAGAGAGGTTTGTAATGATTAATTTGCCATAAATAAAACTTTTCTCATGTTAACCTTTAAATAAAATGCATTTAAATTGCGATTTTATGATTAAAATAATTTGGACCTCAGGAAATGCTATGCACCCACTTAACTAACTTTCTGCTTTATTCCAGAAATAGAAATATGAATTCCTGTTTTCAACATTCATTAAACGCTCAAACATATTGAGAGACTGCTGGCTGGAGGACTGCATTTTCATCAGCTATGAAGTGAATAACCGTGTTCAAATACATCAGGCTAGGTTGTTGTTTCTTGCTGGCCAGCTGAAACTGTTGTTTGTAACACAAAGTGCTGACCCGTCTCTTGTGCTCATTGCTATTTAGGTACCCCTATACTGGGTCCAGACCTCCCTGTTCTGGGGGACCTCAAGGTGAATAACTGCCCCCTCCCTGAGCTCCCTCCCCAGGCATGATGTCTTCCTACTGAGGTCAGTACAGCCGGGCCCGTGACTCACTTCTCAGGACTGCATCTTGGTTCCGTCCTCTTCCCCACCCTTCAGCAAGTCCATCTTATATACATACACTGAGCTTATGGTATTTTATGGTCTTGCTTATTTTATGTCTATTGTTTTATGAGTCTCTTGTTAAGACTTGCTAAGGATGTTTTAACTGCGCTCAGGAGTTATATTTAAGCAGGGATTAGCATTGCT
This sequence comes from Albula glossodonta, assembly GCA_019788955.1. Classification (NCBI taxonomy): domain Eukaryota; kingdom Metazoa; phylum Chordata; class Actinopteri; order Albuliformes; family Albulidae; genus Albula; species Albula glossodonta. The sequence goes on along the minus strand of JAFBMS010001277.1, from coordinate 12,138 downwards.
AACCTTGCATTAGTGCTTTAGCGATGTTGCTCACACACTCCCTGGGCTGTTAGCCCTGTTAGCCAGGTCTGGTATGTGTGTGTGTGAATGTGTGAGTGTGTGTGTGTGTGAGTATGTGTGAGTGTGTGTGTGTGTGTGTGTATATGTGTGTGTGTGCGTGTGTGTGTGTGTGTGTGTGCATGTGTGTGTGAGTGTGTGCGTGTATGAGTGTGTGCGTGTGTGTCAGTGTGTGCGTGTGTGTGTGTGAGCGTGAGTGTGCGTGTGTGTGTGAGTGTGTGTCTGTTGGTGCCCAACTTCAGTTTAGAGTAGGTACAACAGGGCACTACCAACCATTAGCAGATCTTAAATTAGATAAATAATTAAGAAATAAACTTAGATTTACCAGTATTTTACAACTCAATTAACAAGCATAAATTTGATATGTTTTATTAATTATCTATAAATCCTTCATACATTATAAGACAAAATCTTAATGCTCCATTTATTGGCATTCATACATTTTCTGACTCATGTTAGCTATCGCTTTTCCTTCTGTCTGATGGAATGATTTAGAAATATTGAAGAGAATATAAATTGTTCCCTTATCAATTATCAATAAAAAACATTTGCCATGTTTATAAACACATTAATTAATGCTGTTTAATACATTTATTAACATTTGTAACTGATGAGGTAATAATTTATGAACAGTTAGTAAATGGTTTATAGATCCTGTATTAATGATTTATCAATGGTCATTATTAGAGTGTGTTAAAGAGGTTTTAGGGACATAATCAGTGAGGAGGGCTCTCAGCTGAAGTGGCAGGTTGTTGAATCGGTAGTGGCTGCATGGATGATAAAAATGAGCGGTCATCCACCGCGCAGCTCCGATCCTGCGCCGAGGGGTCCAACCCAGTGCTGGGAAATGGCCCTTTTGTTAGAAAAGAATGGAAGAAATGACAGCACCATAATTGTTCTTTTGATATTTTCTCTTTCATTTATCTTTGGAAATGGGAAGTAAAAAGATTCACCCTAGGCAGTACCAGGACGTTCTGCAGAGTGCTACTTGATTGCATTAGCATTTCCGTGCATACTCATACATGCAAATGCCGCATGCTAATAAAGGTGTCATCCTTCCTTGCCATTGGTGCAAATTATTATTCTCTATAGTGGGTAAGAGCTTGTGAACTGCCTCAAGTGAAATGTTTCAATTATTTACTTTGAATGGCCGTGTGCGGGGGTGTGCTCCATGTTCAGAGAGTACAGATCATTGAACTCTCAGCAACTTCACAACCTTTCCCTCCCAGAAGAGAAGGAGAGAGAGAGAGAGAGAGAGAGAGAGAGAGAGAGAGAGAGAGATGTTCGCATCAAGCTTTGAAAGCCCCAAAAGTCAAAATGTATTCCAGGTGAAGGGAGAGAAGGAGACGTCTGTATGAGAAACGTATGTCGGGGAGAGTTACTCTTTGTGAGTGAGGGGGGGGGGGGGGGGGGAGCGAGGAATCCAAGGTTGTGGTGACCTTCCTTGACTTCTGTGTGACTCTGAGCACTGGCTGCCCTGGATGATGGTGACATCACCCCTCAACGTGTGACCGAACGTCAGGAGTAGTGCAGCATGGGGGTGGGGGGGGAGGTTGGGTCACACTGCACGTACAAAAAAGCCATTATGCTCCATTCCAACTGTGTGTTTATACACCTCCAGCTCTGGGGCCTACTGTCATGGAAACTGACTGAGTTCCAAAAAAAGAAATAAAGAAAAAAAAATTTCTCTTTAAGTGAAACCAGGTTTGATTTTGCTTCTTTTTCTGTGTTTTTTTTATACATTTCTCTGAATTCATGCAATGTGAAACAGATCCCTTTTCCCCTCATTGTCTCCTCTTCTCAAAAGCAGTCCGTGTGAAAGTCAGGAGATTAGAGATTATCTAAAGGAACAGCTTGCCTTTTGCAGGACCGTGTTTTATTGCCTTAAATTGTTGAGAAATAAAAACTCTCAAAAAGGTTGCCCCTGTCCAGAGGACAGATTATGACGCCATAACACAGAAATCATAACAGACATTGACTATACACAATCAATAAAAAGAATGCACACAGTTATAAACAATTACACACTTCCTGCAAAGCTGAACTGAAACAGCTGAAATTATCGACACAGCAGAAAGCCAGGTTGCTCCGTTTGGAGGATACTACTGTAATCGACTCTGCCGTTTTCCCCTTCCCTAAAGCCCTTAGCTAACATTAATGTACTACCTGATAAACAAAATACATAAATTCTGTAAAATGTAAATCAGGCACATGAAAACTTCCAAACATCACAGTTATGTTCCCTCTCTAGTCTCCGCAAAAACCCCAAAAACATCCTTATTATGTGTAAGTTACATATAACCTTTTTTTGAGGTGTGGGGTGGGGGGCGGGGGGGGGGGGGGGGCATTCTAGGGTACATATCCCCCCCTGACAAGTTATGACTGTGTTATTAGGCATACATATTAGTCAATAAATAATGTCCAGTTCATTAAAATATATGTCCGAGCATACAATATAGAAGGAACTAACTGTCTGCCTGCTGTACTCCCTAAAGAATATACTGTTTTACTGAACATGCTAATTACTCCTAGTCTAAGAAGATTTATTACATGTTTATAGCATTAGAAAGGTACAAAGCTTACTTGTGTACTTGTGTCACACATTATACTGGCCACCCTCTCCCCACAAACCTTTCTTCTGAGATCCTAAATATAACTGTGATAAGGCATAAATAAGGTAATCATGTAATAATGTAGACCTCCTTATTTTCTGTAAATGGTAAACATCTTTCAGTGATGAAACATGTGACACAGTCACAGCCCAGGAAAGCCCAAGTGAAAGCGGAGCCCTTGCGTAATCATCCAGCGGAGAGCTGAGATATGGCACTCAGATAAGGTAATAGCTGCCATCTCAAAGGTCAGATGAGAGTCGTTTACCAGCTCATTCCACCGCAACTCCACCTGGGTTTCACCTGCTCCAGATACCGCACCCCTGTCAATCTGACTGAAAACTTACCCCCGATACTCTCCTAAAAGCTGCATTACAGTCAAACTCTCCCGATAAAATGTAGCCTAAAACACTTCAGTCTGGCTGGAGGATCCATTTCCCCGTGGAGTGCAGAGCGGTGGTTGCTATGGTGACCAGCATGAGCATTTCATTGGACAGCAGTGTTGTAGCCCGCTCTCATCACGAAAAGGTAAACTGAGGTTAGGTATTATTTTCGTGATCTGAAGGGAAAACCAAAGCCGTATCTAATGTTGAATTGCATGAGGTATTATTGATTTGAAAAAGGTATTATGATTATTAAAATAAACATTAGCGAATGGCCAGCCAGGCCCAAGGAGCGTCTGCGGGAGAAGCAGCCTGTGTTTGACTGCAGAGGAGAGTTTTATTTTTACAGCCAGAATATATGACGGCATGGGCGTGAAGCATACAGGGAACCCTTCACAGGCTGCTGTGTTTTCCAGCGGCCGTGCCCACAGTGTGACCGCAGGAGAATAAACAGCGCTTCGGGTCCACTCACCCAGATCAGCCAGAGAACCTGCCACTGCTGCAGCCTCGGTCTCAGAGCGCTGGAGACGTTAGCGCTGCAGCCTCGGTCTCAGAGCGCTGGAGACGTTAGCGCTGCAGCGTCGGTCTCAGAGCGCTGGAGACGTTAGCGTGTCTGAGACCTGCCACTGCTGCAGCCTCGGTCTCAGAGCGCTGGAGACGTTAGCGCTGCAGCCTCGGTCTCAGAGCGCTGGAGACGTTAGCGCTGCAGCCTCAGTCTCAGAGCGCTGGAGACGTTAGCGCTGCAGCCTCGGTCTCAGAGCGCTGGAGACGTTAGCGCTGCAGCCTCAGTCTCAGAGCGCGGGAGACGTTAGCGCGTGGCCTCGGTCTCAGAGCGCTGGAGACGTTAGCGCTGCAGTGTCGGTTTCAGAGCGCTGGAGACGTTAGCACGTGGCCTCGGTCTCAGAGCGCTGGAGACGTTAGTGCGTAGCCTGGGTCTCAGAGTGCTGGAGACGTTAGCGCTGCAGCCTCGGTCTCAGAGCGCTGGAGACGTTAGCGCAGCAGCGTCGGTCTCAGAGCGTGGGAGATGTTAGCGCGTGGCCTCGGTCTCTGAGCGCTGGAGATGTTAGTGCTGCAGTGTCGGTCTCAGAGCGCTGGAGACGTTAGCGTGTCTGAGACCTGCCACTGCTGCAGCCTCGGTCTCAGAGCGTGGGAGACGTTAGCGCGTGGCCTCGGTCTCAGAGCGCGGGAGACGTTAGCGCGTGGCCTCGGTCTCAGAGCGCTGGAGACGTTAGCGCTGCAGTGTCGGTTTCAGAGCGCTGGAGACGTTAGCACGTGGCCTCAGTCTCAGAGCGCTGGAGACGTTAGTGCGTAGCCTGGGTCTCAGAGTGCTGGAGACGTTAGCGCTGCAGCCTCGGTCTCAGAGCGCTGGAGACGTTAGCGCAGCAGCGTCGGTCTCAGAGCGTGGGAGATGTTAGCGCGTGGCCTCGGTCTCTGAGCGCTGGAGATGTTAGTGCTGCAGTGTCGGTCTCAGAGCGCTGGAGACGTTAGCGTGTCTGAGACCTGCCACTGCTGCAGCCTCGGTCTCAGAGCGTGGGAGACGTTAGCGCGTGGCCTCGGTCTCAGAGCGCGGGAGACGTTAGCGCGTGGCCTCGGTCTCAGAGCGCTGGAGACGTTAGCGCTGCAGTGTCGGTTTCAGAGCGCTGGAGACGTTAGCACGTGGCCTCGGTCTCAGAGCGCTGGAGACGTTAGCGCTGCAGTGTCGGTCTCAGAGCGCTGGAGACGTTAGCGCGTGGCCTCGGTCTCAGAGCGCTGGAGACGTTAGCGCTGCAGCTTCGGTCTCAGAGCACTGGAGACGTCAGCGTGTGGCCTCAGTCTCCGTGCGCTGGAAATGTTAGCGCTGCAGCCTCGGTCTCAGAGCGCTGGAGACGTTAGCGCATGGCCTCGGTCTCAGAGCGCTGGAGATGTTAGCGCGTGGCCTCGGTCTCAGAGTGCCGGAGACTTTAGCACTGCAGCCTCGGTCTCAGAGCACTGGAGACGTTAGCACGTGGCCTCGGTCTCAGAGCGCTGGAGACGTTAGCGCGTGGCCGATTCCCTTCCTTGCAGAGCCAGAATGGGAGAACTAGCGGCTGAACCAAGACCAAGGTCATCAACATCTGCTATTCCTAGTTATCAAAGTCCTTGAAAAGATGATATGGAAGGTTCGTCATGGCCCCCATCTCTCAGTCCTGGGGGAGGTGGCAAACTGTGTGGTCCTGATCAGTGTCATACCTCACCACACTGACGGCCAGAGGGCTGGAGTAGGGACCAGTCATTGATCCCGTAACCTGGGAAACGCAGTGACTCGGTCCGGTTTGGAAAAGTGATTCAGCTGGAGCTCGTCTCCTAAGCGCTCCCGAGTTTCTTAACCTCTGTAAATTTGGGGCTTAAGAGCTAAGACTGAGAAAGAAAAAAGAGAGGAAGGAGAGAATCGATGTCTCTCCGTGCAGTCGGGATGAAGAGATTACAGACGTTGAATGTCTCTTGAGACTTGATGGCTTAAACAGGTTTATCGTAATTATATCCATCATAAAAATGTATACTTGCAGCCAGATAATGAATTTATTCACCCAAGTATGGTCCAGTGTCTGATCAGCTGTGGTATTAGAAGGATCGTTGTTTGAATGTGTGTGGTTTTGACCTGTAGATGCCATTAGCTGCATTCCTGTTGGAAGTGAAGGAGAAGTCAGTACCACACGTAACCCTACGCCCACAGAGACCAGCTCAGTCTCGATGTGTTCTGTTGCACCTCGCGTGCTTTGATAAAGCACTCTGACATCACTGTTGTTTTCTTTTTTTTTTTTTTTTTACCATGATCAACCCTCTGAATTGTTTTATGATTGCTCCATATTTTGTATTCTGTTTTGTCATTTCGGTTAACGTTTCATTTTGGCCATTTTCTCATTCTTTCATCTGTTCTGCAGCAGTCTGTCATTTGATTCTGTGCTCAGAAATACAATTTGTACACCGTTTATCTGTTTTTTTATAAATGTTTAGAAGGGACTGTTTTCTTTTACTGCTGTCCTGCTCTGCCAGGATAATAATTTTCTCTCTCCTGTCCGTTCTGCTCTTTTTTTCATTTCTCCCAATCTCTACATTCCTGCTATCAATTATCCTTTTTGTGAAACAGCTACACAATTTAAAAACTAAAAAGACAAACTGTATTAGCTAATGTTTACTTTACACCTAGTTTCACTCGTGTGAAAAAAAAAAATTGCGTATCATATTCAAACTTATTCCACTCTGTGTTTCATTAAATATTATACTTTGTTTACTCAGTGTAACAGAAGTGCAGCAGCCGGTGTAGTTTGGGAACTTCAAAATATGCTTTTAAGTATATGCTGCTCACATTCCCTCAGTTGCTTTTATTTACTCACACTTTCCCCACATGTAAAATACTTCCTGATATTGGGCCCTGTGTACTCTAGACTGTGGAAACCGATGGGCCCAGACGGGCTGCAGGACCTGCTCTACTCAACATGCACTTCTAGATTTTTGAAAAAGATATAATAATAATAATGTAATAATGGTTAGCAATAAGTGCTGCAAAGGTGGTGAAGGCTGCATGACTGGAGGTGACGCTCTCAGGTGTGAGGCAGAGGTTTCTGTGCTCTTAGCTCGTAGGTCCGTAGATTTGCAATGCGATGGACCCAGCTGCACTCTGCCTGCATATGCTGTCTCCTCATGCATCTGCAAACGGCAGCATGATGCTAGTTGTCACACACTTTTGAGTTTCCTGTCATGTGATCATGATGGGGGGGGGGGGGGTTTCCCTGCTTACCTTAGGTGAACCCAGAACAGCCTGTGGGGGGTGGGGAGGGGTGGGGGTGACATTTACATTCAGGAATTTAGCAGAGGCTGTTTTCCAGAGATACATATGCAGGTTACATTTCTACACACAATCCATTTACATAGCTGGATATGGAACTTAAGCCAATTAGGTGAAGTACGTCTGTTCAAGGGTACAGTAGCAGTGCCCTCTATTTTGGACTTGAACCTGCAACCTCTGAGTCGTCAGCCCAGGTCCCTAACCATTAAACCATTGTACGGTGTTGCCATGTGTATTACTCCCAGATAAGGCTGGCCCTAATTTTCACACGCCTTTGACTTGAATCTAATAAAAAACGGACACTTTACTTAAAAAATGATCCCTTGCAACAGTTACAGCGCGGCTAATTAGCAGTAATCAGGGTATGAATATTTTATAATACATTGTGGAGGAGGAATTGCCAGACTAATGCTGGACCTGCAGCTATAGCTGTAATCTTGGGGATTGCAGTGAAAGTGCTGCCATTTCCGCCTGCTCTGAGCTCACACAGCCTTCCAACCCAGATACTCCAACTTTTAATCTAAACTCTGTTAACCTTTCCCGGCCTGAGTTTACTGAAATATGATTGGACCCGCAGATTGCCGATGATGGATTTGGTTGGCTGAGGATGCTACCCTCTAAGCTTTAAGAATTTATTGACCTTGAAAATCCAACTGTAAAAAACAAAAACATTCACAAATATTTGGGAGTCTCTACTGAAAATTCCCTGGTTTCCTTGATCATCATATTTTGGGAAAATATTTTTTTAGAGATATATTTCACTCTGTCCCTTTTCAAACTAAGATGCTAGTTTATTGTACTGTCAGAACAATAAGGACTCAAAATTGCCAACTCATAGGCTTTTTAATTGGTAAAAAAATAAGTAGTATGGAATTACATGTTAAGCCTTTTATGTCTGTAAAAACGGTTGATGGAAAAAGGGGTTTAAATCTCAGTGGTTAGATAAGCTTGATTTTCTGCCTGCATGTTTTTAAATGTTATAATGAAACGCGGGGCTGTGAGTTAATTGCGCAGTCTGTGAGGTTGGTGAGGGAGCAGTTTCTGGGGTAGCACAGTTTAGTGGTGACTCCAGATCATGCGGAAGGTGCGTGGCACGCAGGCGAAGGAAAGCGCTCCATTAGAGAGCAGGTTTAAGATGAAGAGGCCCAATTCTTTAACCCAATTAATTAGCTCTGTGGAAGAGGAAAGGGCTGCAGAGATCAGCGGGGTGGCTGAACTGCGAGGCCCTCACCAGGGAGTCTCCCCTCTCTCTCTCTCTCGTGTCTCACTCTCAGAGAAATATAGTACATCTTAGAACACCCAATAAATAATTACTAAGAAAAAAACATTACATTTCAGAACACACAGAAAATCTCACTCACTCTGGGCTAATTGGACAGTGAAGGGTGAGTCACACATACAACACACAACTGGCAAACATTTACTGGAAAATTAAAAATGCCTCAAGCCCTAAACAGGTTTTGTTTCAGCAAGGAGCACGCTCTTGAATCCCCTTATCCTGAACACCACCCGGTTAGCACCCAGCTCACAGAGAGCGAGCACCCAGCCATCAGCCAGCCAGCACCTAGCTCACAGAGAGCGAGCACCCAGCCATCAGCCAGCCAGCACCCAGCTCACAGAGAGCTAGTGCCTGCTCAAGTTCACCCTCCTCACATGTGATTTCAGTACAGCAGCATCCAAAAATAAAAAAGCCAAAAGAACAGTAAGTGAGAGCAGGGGCTGCTGGGACATGCTCATGTGACTCTCCCAGATGAAGCCAGGCGTTCTGGAATGCTCCACTCAGACCACAAGAGGAATTAGGCTCATAAAAGCGACGGCAGCCCAGAGACAGGCGTCTCCGGCCGGGGAGCTGCAGCGAGACGCTCCCTGCTTCTCATGGAGAGTGTTTCTGTTATGCGTAATGCATACATACCCCAGGTGCGTGATGTCAGCAGGCCGCATGGCCGAAGACTCCCTGAAGAAATATGGATATGTAACTGAATAAATATATATCCATATACTGTACATAACATTAAGTGAGTTCATATTCCCTGTAGTAGACTTCCTCACCCATCTTCCCAGCGCTGTTATTCTAATTCATCTAAAAGAGCTGAGTGAAAAAAGGTGTCAGATCACTTCTGTATTTATTACTCTGCCTGGACCCAGCACACACTGCTCCTACCTCTGTGTGTACTCTACACATTACACACACACTGCTCCTACCTCTGTGTGTACTCTACACATTACACACACACTGCTCCTACCTCTGTGTGTACTCTACACATTACACACACACTGCTCCTACCTCTGTGTGTACTCTACACATTACACACACACTGCTCCTACCTCTGTGTGTACTCTACACATTACACACACACTGCTCCTACCTCTGTGTGTACTCTACACATTACACACACACACACACAAACTCTGTCTCTCTCTCACAATCACACAGACACACACACACACACACACATTACACTCTCTCTCCCACACACAAACATACACACACACACACTGCTCCTTCCTCTGTGTGTACTCTACACATTACACACACACACACAAACTCTCTCTCTCTCTCACAATCACACAGACACACACACACACACACACATTACACTCTCTCTCTCACACACACACACACACACACACACACACACACTCACACACATACACACACACACTGCTCCTTCCTCTGTGTGTACTCTACACATTACACACACACACACAAACTCTCTCTCTCACAATCACACAGACATACACACACACACACACACATTACACTCTCTCTCTCTCTCTCTCTCATAATCACACAAACACACATACACTCACACAGACACTCACTCACACATACACACACACACTTAAACACAAACATACACACATACACGCACACACATACATGCACACTCTCACGCACACACAGACTCACACACACATACATTCTCGCTCACACACAATCACACTGTACACAGTAACATACACGCTCACACGCACATACATTGTACATACACACTCTTGAATGCACATATACTATACAAAGACACACACTGTCCTGTCTGTCCTGACTGCATCCTGTCCTCCCTGGAGTGATTACCTGTAACTGTACCTGTAACATGTTACCTGTGCAGGAAAAACCTGCATGCAACAGCAAGTAAGATCCCCCAAATGAAAGCAACCGGCCTTACCGCTCGCCAAAGGTGTGTGTCACTCTCTCACAAGATAACGCCCTGAACACCGTTTCTTACCGACAATATCCTCCTCAGCATCTCACGCCTCCTCCATAATGAGAGACGAATCGGAAAGACGTGGAGCGCTCTGTAAACAAAAGCGTATCGACCCACATCTCATCATCGCAGTCTGATTGCGTGCGCAGGAATGTGTCTGTGTGCCATTTGCAGAGCGCATCTGTTTATGTTTTATACATTTATTGAATCAATAAAATATGACTTTACTCACTCCGGGGTCCATCTGCTATGGTTTTCCTATGGATGAAAAATATAAATAAATAAATAAATATTCTCTGATTGTCATAAATATTTCTTGGCTATCGAATCCCTGCTCTGAAAAAAACATACATATTTATGAAAGGCTCCCGCCGATATCCGCGATGCTTTGTCAATACGCGCATGGGCTGGATTTATAATGTCTAGGGCCGGTGACCCGGCCCTGTTACCGGTCAGAGTCCCTATTACGGTGGATATGGGCCAGGGATCTATCAGCATTTCACACATCGATATCTGCGAGCCTGGACTCAAACCCCAAATCAGACACGTCAGAAAAACGGTGCAGTGGGGATGAACGGCGAGGGAACGGGGATCGATGGGGAGACGGGAGACGGGAGAGTGGCCGCGCCTGGCTTACTGAGTATGAATTTGTGATGCCGCGCCTGTTTGTGGACGGAGACGGACCATCAATTAGGCCCTAAAGAGGCGCTAGGTGACTGTTGCCATGGCGCAGGGAGCTACAGTCAAATGAAATGCCACAGTGACGTGTTGATAAATTAAAAAATGGCTGGCGGTGAACCATTTGTTTTCCCGCTCTGTTCCTTTCACAGCCTTGCCACCCATCCTGCATTCGGTGATCCCCATTCGAGAAATGAATTTCTCAATCTCTGATCTGCGATTAGAGTTCATCCGATTCACAGATATCCAAAACTGGCCAGCATTTTAAAACATAACTTTTTATTTTTGGTTTCATTTGCAGTATCAGTCCATTCTTAATTTAAACGCTGTGCGCCATGGCGTTTTTTTCCTCTTTTCACATGCCAAGTACGAAAACAAAAGAGCCGATCAAAAACAACAGCAGTTATGAATCCCATTTTGAGCCATTGGCACAGCTAACAAGACCATAAGGATCCGACCCACACGATCGCAGAATCTGGGCCTTGTGCGCCAAAGAAGGGAGCACTTTTTAGCATTCTGAAAGCCCGAAAGCCGATGGCCTACATCATCCATCACCGTGCGTGTGGAAGCGCCTGTGCGCGCGTGTGTACGTGTGTGCGTGTGTCGGTGTGTGCATGTGTGCGTGTGCGCTTGTGTCTGTGTGCGTGTGTGCGTGTGTGCATGTGTGCGCGTGTGTACGCGTGTGTGCATGCACGCGTGTGTGCGTGCGTGTGTGTATGTGCGTGTGTGTGCGTGTGCGCGTGTGTAAGCGTGTGTGCATGCACGCGTGTGTGCGTGCGCGTGTCTATGTGCGCGTGTGTGCGTGTCTTACCCTTTCCAGGAGGGAGGCTCTGTCCTCCAGCAAGGCTTCACACCTCACACAGCGGCGTGAATCGCTCAACAAAGAGCGCGCTGGTGCATTCTCTGCCTAAATCAGGGAGGAAGGGTTTTTTTTTCCTTTTTTCTGAGCTGTCAGAATGTAAATGGGGGGCACAGGTCGGTAAAATGAACCAACTGCTGTTTCTGCTTTTTTACAGGGAGGGGGGAAGACGGGGAGAGAGAGAAGGAGTCGGGGGGGGGGGGCGAGGCTGAGGCGCGGGGGGAGCGAGGCTGCAGCCCAGAAGGCGATTAGTATTCATGGAGCATGCAGCCCTAGAGAGGATTAATGGACTCTGATGCCTAATATCCTGGAGAACAATTAATTTGCCCACAGTTTTGTCATGGGTTGAAAGTCAAATGCTGGAACAGATCGATGCTCACAGCCGCCAGTGGAATCACTGCGGCCCCTTCTGCTGGGCCCGGAATTTTAATTTCATCATCTCATTTTCCCAGCCCGCCATTTCTGCCTGACACACACACACACCACACACAAACAGACACACACACACACCACACACACACACACACACACACACACACAC
>JAFBMS010001276.1:0-44192 GCA_019788955.1 Albula glossodonta | reverse complement strand
TGACTCATACGCTAAAAAAGGCTCTGCAGAGGTTCTTTGTTCATAATTATACACTCTGAGAAAAAGTTCTAAGAAGCACAAATAAGGGTTCCTTGTTTCTCCCCCTGGGAAACTCTCAAGGGTTCTTCCTGGATTCTGTTATCCCTGATAACATGCTATATTGAACTACCTTTAGAGTTATCCATATCTAAGAAGAACCTTTGAGGGTTCTGCAGGGGGAACCCTCAATGGTTCTTGTGTGCTAGACTACTGTAAAGCATTTCATTTGCAAACACCAGAGAAGTATTTGGCTGTTATACATTAGCTTATCAAGAAATTAATGCGTGAGATCACATAAATTGCACAGTTAATCAAATAATTAAGACCAAATTGCGGCATGAAGTCAGGCAAGGCACTCCTCCCGCGCCTCGGACATGGGGCAGCCCAGACGTCAGTGACTGGGTGACCATCACCCTGGCGTACGTCTTTAGGTTCAGCCTCCATTCTGTGTGAACAAGAATTCAAACAGAGAGATGTTTGATCAGCGAGGAGGCGTTCCTCAAATGGACTGTGGTTTGCAGGCCCAGTTTCTGCACTGTTTACAAGCAGAAACATGAGCTGTGCACTCTACTCCATGCTAAGTTAGCCTTCTGAAATGGAGACAAAGGTGTGATTAACATCTTTGAGCGTGGATTCACTTCTGAGAGCGCAGACAGAGAGCAAAGAGATGCTGTTACTTTCATGTCTGCATTCTACAGTCTGCACTTAAAGAGAATGAAAGCAGTGCACTTAAACTCCCCTTCTTTATCATTTCAAAGGCTTACAGTCAAAAGATGCTTCAATATAATTATTGGCTCACTAGTGCTTTACAAGAAAAAAACGCGCTCAGATGTGATCATACACACATGTAAGGTACGCACAAGTGAACACTTGCGCACACAGTTAAGAAAATATCAGGCTACACTGCGCCCAAGAGTACATATTCATTCTTTCTTATAGAGGTAAGTACAGCATGCAAACACACACACACACACACACACACACTGCCTTTTTGTAACATGCTTACAGTTTCTTTCATACACACACATACACGTGCTCTCTCTCTCTCTCTCACACACACACACACACACACTCTCTCTCTCACACACACACACACACACTCACACACACTCCCCCTCCCCCCCCTCAACACACACACACACACACACATCATGCACACTTTCACTCTCTCTCACACACACACACACACTCACACACACTCACACACACCCTCTCTCAGCACGGTTGCTGTTCTCCAGGTGGAGCAGAGGGATGAGGAATGCCGCAGGCTGAGCCGCTGCCTCTCCCCCATGACGGTGCAGTCTGAGCTGGGCAGGGCTGAGCTGGATGGCCCCTCTGACCTGGAGGAGGCTGTGGAGGACCAGCCCCAGGTCCAGGGCTCTCTGCAGTTCTCCCTGTTCTACGACCGGCCTGTGGGCCGGCTGGTGGTGACAGTGCTGGGGGCCCGGGGCCTGCCGCCAAGGAGCTTCAGCCACAGTGTGGACCCCTTCGTCAGGGTGCGACTGCTGTGGACGCGCCCAGAGGACGAGCCAGGCTCCGCCCCCCTGCGCTGCATCCTGCAGGAGTGGCAGACCCACACTGTGAAGAACAGTGCTGACCCAAACTTTGGGGACCAGTTCTCCTGCTCGCTGTCCGAGAATGCGGTCAAGCAACTGACCGTCAAACTGGAGGTACCACCCCTCCCCCTCGCCTGACTACCAGAGTACCTTAGCACCTGTGTACCTGATCAAGACCACAGTGTCTGCAGGTTTAACTCCAGTCCTGGAGGGTCGCAGTGTCTGCAGGTTTAACTCCAGGCCTGGAGGGCCGCAGTGTCTGCAGGTTTAACTCCAGTCCTGGAGGGCCGCAGTGTCTGCAGGTTTAACTCCAGTCCTGGAGGGCCGCAGAGTCTGCAGGTTTAACTCCAGTCCTGGAGGGCCGCAGTGTCTGCAGGTTTAACTCCAGTCCTGGAGGGCCGCAGTGTCTGCAGGTTTAACTTCAGTCCTGGAGGGCCGCAGTGTCTGCAGGTTTAACTCCAGTCCTGGAGGGCCACAGTGTCTGCAGGTTTAACTCCAGTCCTGGAGGGCCGCAGTGTCTGCAGGTTTAACTCCAGTCCTGGAGGGCCGCAGTGTCTGCAGGTTTAACTCCAGTCCTGGAGGGCCGCAGTGTCTGCAGGTTTAACTCCAGTCCTGGAGGGCCACAGTGTCTGCAGGTTTAACTCCAGTCCTGGAGGGCCGCAGTGTCTGCAGGTTTAACTCCAGTCCTGGAGGGCCGCAGTGTCTGCAGGTTTAACTCCAGTCCTCGAGGGCCGCAGTGTCTGCAGGTTTAACTCCAGTCCTGGAGGGCCGCAGTGTCTGCAGGTTTAACTCCAGTCCTGGAGGGGGCAGTGTCTGCAGGTTTAACTCCAGTCCTGGAGGGCTGCAGTGTCTGCAGGTTTAACTCCAGTCCCGGAGGGCCGCAGTGTCTGCAGGTTTAACTCCAGTCCCGGAGGGCCACAGTGTCTGCAGGTTTAACTCCAGTCCTGGAGGGCCACAGTGTCTGCAGGTTTAACTCCAGTCCTGGAGGGCCACAGTGTCTGCAGGTTTAACTCCAGTCCTGGAGGGCTGCAGTGTCTGCAGGTTTAACTCCAGTCAGCCTTGAAAAATAAACCACAGGTTAACTTTATAAATCACAAGATTTGGTGTGATAATTTATGACAGAAGTAAGCTTGACAGCAGAGTTTAATTTATCTTGACCTAGATTTCAGTCCTTATTATAAATATACACCCTCCATTTCAGCTGTTTACTTAATTGCTAAGGACTCCTCCCTCCCCTGGTAACTCATCAAAATGACATTGCTACCTTAATTTTCCTAGCTTTCAAAACAGCCAGAATTTATTTTTTAGGTTGAAAACCAGCATACACTCACATTGTTTACAAAACAATATGTAATTTTTGCTGTCTTTCCCTGCAGGTGAGGGACTTCGATAAGTACTCCAGGCATGGGATTCTGGGAGAAGTGAGAGCTGCATTGGGCACGATGGACATCTCTTACCCCCTGGAGATTGAGCAGGACTTGCAGGCCCCTAGGAAGGTGAGGAGGTCTGGCCTAGAGGAAGGTTCCAGAAATCTCTTCTTGTGCTTACCTAAACCTTGTGTTTTGTTTTTCTGTGTATACCTGCTGGGTAGCTGGGTATCGATTCACAGCGTCGATATTATGGAATTTACTATTCTACATGTGCGGTAGAAAAATCAACAACAACACCATTTCAGAGTCTCGCAGTCTGCGCACAGTCTGGCATTTTGATTCCTCTGTGTCTGATTTCATGTTGGTCCCAGACCTTCTCAAACATCAATACGGTGTTTTTTTCCCAAGCTTTGCCAAGACAGACAGGTTTGTTCTTCGAGAAGTCATGTTTAACTCAATTAATCCATCGCTAAGGATCGCTTGAAATTAAATTTGCATCTGTCTGTGAAAAAAGTCAAAACATTTGAAATGTGCAACCCGGTGGGAGTGTAAATAGACATTGTGGGGTAGATGACGCTGATTTGGCTGGTAGAACGCTGAGCACTGTTACAGACCAACTCTTTGTGAACTTGAATTATGAGGTTTTGTGAACTGGGCACAAGTTGTGACTCATTTGCATAAAGGGAAATGTAAATGACTGGTTATCTCCCATCATGCTTTGGGTGTCCTGTCCTGAGCCTGTCTGAGACTGCATCGTGTAGGACGTGCCCACACGGCCGCCTTATCTGCCAGCAGTGTGTTAGCATGTTAGCGCTCACGCTTCTCTCCCCTCACAGGCCACAAAAACTTCTGGGTCACTTATTGTAGATTCACACTCAATCATTTCAGTGCAGGAGTAGGTACTGATCCCAGATCAGGTTTCATCTTGTCCTCTTGACCATATTTTAATCTTACATGCTGAAAGGCAATACTGATCCTGGATCAGCTTTCCTTCATAATAAGGCCCTGATTTACATTATCTGGTAAGTAATAAAATGCTTTATCATTCTCAGGACTTTGTTGGAGAGGTACTTCTGTCTCTTAAATACTTACCCATCTCCCAAAGACTAGAAGTAGGCCTTCTCAAGATCAGAACAATTTCACAGTCCGCAAATAAGCACAAAGGTAAGTGCAATATAATTCTTATTTCACTTTTGTAATGATTTTTTTTCATGTCTGTTAAGGAACTAAAAAGCATATATAATCACTTTTCTTGGAAAGGAGCAAGAGGAGCAAGGAAAAAAAATATTTAATTGGCTATGACTTCTTTATTGATTTTAATTGTATGAAATAAAGAGAAGATTACAGATTAAAAGTGCAAGTGCGATACTGTTTGTTGAATATGCAGTTTTCTTTTTATTGAAAATGAATTTGTTTTGGTCTAATTGAAGTGAACCGTATAAACATAGATTTTTTCTGGCTGAAAGGAATGAAAATCAGCATAAGCATACACAGGGTTCCCTCGGAGACACTGCTGGAGTAAACCAGGCCTTTAGTCAGGACTTTGAGTAGCTTAATCAGGAG
The DNA here is from genome assembly GCA_019788955.1 of Albula glossodonta. NCBI lineage: Eukaryota > Metazoa > Chordata > Actinopteri > Albuliformes > Albulidae > Albula > Albula glossodonta. The sequence goes on along the minus strand of JAFBMS010001276.1, from coordinate 39,664 downwards.
CTGGACCGGAGCAAAGGGCCCTGCCCGGCTCTTCGCAGGTAAGGCTGCTCCTGTGGGGTATTAAAGATGAGATTTTAACAGTCTTAATGGTGTCTTCCTCCATCTCAGCCCTGTTCGCTCGAACGTCTGTCGTCTGCAACCGGTGCAAGCTCCGACACCAGAGAACCAGCCTAAAGACCCGCTGGGAGGTGACTGTCTTCAATGAGGTCATGACCTTCACCCTGCCCGACACCCAGGTCAAGGAGTGCAACATTGTGGTCTCCGTATACGAGATGGGCGTGGGCAAGAGGTCCTCCAAGCACCTGATTGGCCAGCTCAGCCTCGGGAAGGGGAAGAGGACAGAGGATGAGCACTGGAGCCTGATGACACGTTCTCTCCGCCAGCCAATCGCTAAATGGCACATGCTGTTCATCTAAGGCCACACCTCCAAACAGGAAGAGGCGGAGCAACAGTGCTTGAATTCCTGTCCTCAAAAACTACAAAATTTCACAGAGGAGGGGTCAAATACTCTGATTTTGAAGAATCAATATCCCGCCAGCCTCATCACAAGTGACCTAATTTACTTGCAGTCCTTTAAAATAATGTTTATAATAATTTATTAGTAATGCCTACGTGGTGAAGACAATATTGTGATGAAAATGCGAAAGTGACAAAGTATATTTTCTGAACAATCCTTTTGTATGCTGTATGCACCATTTTACATGGGTCCTTCTTGTGCATATTTATGAAATAGGTTTGACAAAAGACTTTTTGGGGTTTCATAGCTCTGTACCCTGCTGATGTGTTAAAGGCAGCGTCAAGCCATGCTCCTGCAACACAGGTGAGCACGGGGCGCTGCCAGGACACCTGGGCCCCATTAAAAATAATGACATGGGGTTCTCTCGGCCTGTTGGTGACTTTGATGGACATATTTTGGGGGCTCCTGTCCACCCTTGGGACCCCCAAATCCACATCAACTTTCACTGCAATGGCAGCACCCCTGGACTTGCATTCTCTTTCATGGATCATATTCAGACTACAGCTTTCTAACACCGTTTCCCCGCTGACTTACAGCTAACATTTACACCTTGTCGTCTGTCCACCATCTTCGCCATGCCCAGCGTCAAGCCACAGGGGAAGGAAGTAGGACGCAGGGCCTGCGTTTCCCAGGTTACGCATGACTCATCTGCATGAGCCGTGTGACCTGTTGCTATTATGTCCCGAGACAGACCAATCAAGGAGCACAGTGGCTTCACCTGCCAGCTGGCAGTGAACTGGGCTAACCCCGTCAGTCCTGTTTAACATCAGCTGTTATGCAGCCCTAAGGCCCAGCATAATCAACACTTATAAATGAGGTTTTAACACTTTGGGCTCTACTTTTTCACAATCCACGTTGTTGGTGAAATTATTTAAAAAAGACTATTACATTAAATAATCGGTGCATCATTTATTTGAATATCCATATTGGTTTGATATGTGTGTGAGGGCAAAGTTAATTTTATAGCGATTTAGGAATGCCATAGTTATAGCCATACGCTACTGTAACTGTCATATTCAACTCCAGGTATTACCCTGTTTTGCTGCAGAGGTAGTCTGGGTCATTAAAGTAGAGCTCATAGCATGTTAACGTTGCCCTCTCTGATCACTGTGACACAGAGCAAGCATGCTGAAATGATGTTTTAAGAGGGTACTGTAACCCTGTGGCTTAGCGCTTGAAGTAGATTTTATCACTTTGTTTCAGACTATTTTTACATGTTTCCCCAGACAAACTGGGCTCAGCTCTCTCTGCCATTACTGTGATGAGACATGGCCGTCTGTAGAGCGAACCTCCACTAGAACCAGACCTGGAAGACCCAGAAGCGTAATGTAACAGCTAGGGAACTGAATCTATAACTGAGAGGTGGCAGGTTTGACTCCCAGGTGGGGCATTTTCATAGTGCCCTTAAGCAATGTATCTGACCTGTATTGCTATAGTGAATATTAAGCTGTAATTTACTAGATTGTATGTGAAAAATATAAGTGGTCCAAGTTACTCAGGCAAAACAGCATCTACTCAGTCTGTAAAATGCAAATAAAGTGACAATGTGAGGAAGAGGGAATGTGCAGCGTTTGGGGCGGGGTGTGGCAGTGTCACCTATGGGAGGGTGTAAGCTAGTGTTGGGAAAATGCAGTTTCATTAACAGCTTAATGAGTGGAGCTACATAGATATCTGCCACTGAATTCTTTGAACCAATCAACGTGCACGTTTTCATCATTACTGTGAAGTTAATTGGAAAATTTAAAGGAGATAATTTGGCAGTAGACTGAGTTCACCTGGTTTGCATTCGCAGTGGTTGATCATATTAAGGTGAAAATAAAAAGCAGTTTCTCCTTTGTCTTTCCAAGAACAAGAATGAAAACCACTGCGCTAGGGATTCTGGGAAGGGTAGGTACAGTTCGAGTTTCCTGTTCTCTGATTGGTTTTGCCGAGTTTCAGCTAGTGTTTATTATTGGCTAATGCTTGTGATGGCTTTATTGTGAATTGATTGCTCAGGAGAATTAACTGATGATTGGTTCATTAACAAAGCCCGCCCCCTGGAATTTGGGATAGACTCCCCAGAGCAATGTCACCGTCTTTGCGCTTTTTAGGGTTATGACGATTCTGTCAAGTGGGGCTCGTGGGAATGTCGTGCTCGGTGGGACGATAAACATGTTTTTCCGTTTCTGACTCTGTCCTGAGTTCACCCTGTTGTGTAAGCGCGAGTAACCGAGAATGAAAGGCACAGACACATGGCACTATTAACCTCCTGAGTCGGGGCGGGACGGGGTCTGGGGGTTCTAAAAGGAGTCATAACTGTTTTCAAAGTGGTTGGTCGACTGCTCCACATTTAAATAAATTGTTATGTGTTATGTGCAGGCTGTCTGTAGATAAACGAATGTCCTGAAAATTTTAGCGCTTTCGCAACTTCCGTCTTAAATAAAACCTCTATATCCAATGAAACCACAGACTGGCAACAGGCGTGGAACTGGGAGTGGGCGCATTTAACGTGTACACCGAATGGTGCAGCATTAACGCATCCGCTCAACAAAAGCAACCAGAGCATACATACGATACACCGACAGAGGGCGCTCACACACAATAGATGAAAACTCTTCTGTTCAAGACAGTTGAGCAAACAACCATGATGGCCATGAGATTGAAGTAAACATCTTTCATTGACAGCCAACCAGGCAACGACAGTTGAGCTCGATAAAGAGTAATGGTCGCTCTGATATACTTGACTGGGCCTTTATCTATTGGAGATACAGTGTCACCGTCTCCACATTTTTATGTGTTTTGAGATAAAAAGGCCGGGTCTCCATGTGCACACAATGGCGGTTTGTTGCTTGCTCACTCCCCCTTACAGACTCACATGAAGTCCTGATCATTGAAAACGCTTTGGTTACCAAGTCGATGATAAAATTTGTTCATGCATCAACATATCTTTTACACTTTACTATGCAACCAGAGTGTGTAACTCTGCTTACACCTGCAAGCTATGTTAGCCATGCAGTACATTATAGGCGTGTGATACACAGCTTGACGCTATTCCAGCACATTATTTTAAAAGCTGAAACATTGTCATAGGATATCTTTTCACTTCTCATTCGCATGAATTACAGTTTCTTAGCGTTCCTGCTTATGTAAAATTACAAATGTGGTCACAAGATGGCGGTAGAAGACGCAAAATAATGATTGCTGTATCTTTGGCTAAGGTGAGGTGCACTTCTGTCACGGGTTTTGAGCTCTAGGACCGAATTCACAGTGGCTCAGAGTTGCAGTGCTGATCTAGTTTTGGTATTTAAATCTTACCGAATATAGGAAGGATATGGACTGGGTAAACCTACTACAAGGTTAATATTCTGAGGCGCTTTAGAAGTATTGCCCTTGTCACATCTCACCATCGTAAGATACTAAACAAATGCTGTGAACAACAAACCATCCAAATTACTGAAGGTAAATACTTATTGAAATTACATTCTTAAAGTATGGGTGCAATTGCTAGTAATAATTTCAAATAATATTAATAAATGATAAAAAAAAATATATTTCTTTAATACGATTGTTTTTGTTGTTACATTTATTGTGTTGCCGAATGACTACACACGTTTTAATTGCAGTTGGAAACTGCTTCCATTGCACCACCTGTTTGAGCAAATGAGCACCAAGTCACGTCTCGGAGAAGATTACGATGCAGTGTGAGAGAAATGTCGAGTCAAGGCTATCAGATGAACACATGTGTTTAAAAATCACAGCAAAACATTTAATTGGACAAATCATGCACTACCCTAGATGTCCGTTCAGGTTCTGTGCGTACAGCCTCTCGCTGAGCCCTCTCTCCTCAACGCCGTGACACTGCAGTGGCTAACAGCTGGGGACCGGACGAGGGCGGTGTAACAAATAAAACAACAACAAGTCTGGGCTGAGGGAGGGCGCGATGCAGCCTTCAGTCCAAACACATTTCTGAGTCCATCCTTTCTACTCCCTGAAGCCTCACAAGGCCGCAGCGACAGGATGCACCCATTCGGTCGGCCGGCCAGCTTTCTGGAATCGGAAATCGCAGGCTCGCGACTTCCTCCTCTGTAAATTCAGGACTGGCGTAACCGGGATGTTGGAGGCAGAAGAACGGGTGGTGTGTGCCCACACTGTGAGGTCACCGCCCTGCGGAATGGATGGATGCTTTGGCCGGGGGTGGGTTGGGCTTTTCTCCCACTATAGAATCTCAACTATGCTCAGCCTTCAAGTGAGGCGCTCTCATCCCTCATGTCTGCAGTACTCCAAAGCTCCTGATGGGGGAGCTGCGTCACACTGATTTCCTTGCCTTGAGCTCCAAACGGCTTCTCTTCTGAACGTTGCTGCTACTTTGAAAAGGATGTATTTTGTTCTTTGCCGGATTAGTTTGGTTGGAATTGGGTCTGTCCTCTCAAAATGTGCCAGATAACTCACGATAGTCAGATACAAACATTATTTTTTGTATGTATGTTAACAAATATACAACAAATCATCTGGCAGGAGCCTAAAGATCTGACCAAAACCAGAACTACTTCACTGCCTGGTTGTAGCTTATTAGAATCGTTTTTAAGGGATAAATTGATACAGGGACCCAGTATCAATTTGCCTGTTGTCTGATTTATCGAGGATCTGTTTTGTGTTTGAGAGTCACAGAATACAATTTACTGTGATCATTCAACATAATGAATTGTTTGAAAACATTCAGAATTGTCGCCAACAACTGAAGACAAGTGCTGACAGATGGGCCGACAGCCAAAACGTCCTTGGACGTTCAAGAACGTTCAGAGACACCAGACGTCCTGCCAGTGTGTGAGTGAAGAATGTTAGATTTAGTTGAAGATGAGAAAGTTGTAGAGACGCGGAGAAGATTGGATCATATTAAAGCATGACGAATAAGCATCACGGACAGCCTGCACAAGCACGCATGCAGGTCTTATTACATCAGGTTTTAATGTTTTCATTATGTGTTTCCCTGGTTAATCTGTCACCAAAACTACATTCCAATCGATCTGGAAAGACTATCACTCTTTCAGTGAAATTACGAAATGAGTACATCTTTACATTTTATGAACATCTGGTTTTTGTTTTTGGGAATTTGTTTTAGGGAATTTAAACCCTCTGTTTTGTTGCAATTTTCTTTTACTTGAGAGGTTCAAGAATCAAAAAGAGTATAGAATACTGTGTCACCTGTTAAGATCACACAAAATATATAGCATGAATACCTTATTTGATTTGAGCATGTTACGCAGTGTCGACGTGTTGTGCATTGTTTGGATGCGTTGTGCGTTGCTGACCTGCTGTGTGTTGTTTTGGGTGTGTTATGCAGTGTCGACGTGTTGTGCATTGTTTGGATGCGTTGTGCGTGGCTGACCTGCTGTGTGTTGTTTTGGGTGTGTTATGCAGTGTCGACGTGTTGTGCATTGTTTGGATGCGTTGTGCGTTGCTGACCTGCTGTGTGTTGTTTTGGGTGTGTTACGCAGTGTCGACGTGTTGTGCATTGTTTGGATGCGTTGTGCGTTGCTGACCTGCTGTGTGTTGTTTTGGGTGTGTTATGCAGTGTCGACGTGTTGTGCATTGTTTGGATGCGTTGTGCGTTGCTGACCTGCTGTGTGTTGTTTTGGGTGTGTTATGCAGTGTCGACGTGTTGTGCATTGTTTGGATGCGTTGTGCGTTGCTGACCTGCTGTGTGTTGTTTTGGGTGTGTTACGCAGTGTCGACGTGTTGTGCATTGTTTGGATGCGTTGTGCGTTGCTGACCTGCTGTGTGTTGTTTTGGGTGCGTTACGCAGTGTCGACGTGTTGTGCATTGTTTGGATGCGTTGTGCGTTGCTGACCTGCTGTGTGTTGTTTTGGGTGTGTTATGCAGTGTCGACGTGTTGTGCATTGTTTGGATGCATTGTGCGTTGCTGACCTGCTGTGTGTTGTTTTGGGTGTGTTATGCAGTGTCGACGTGTTGTGCATTGTTTGGATGCGTTGTGCGTTGCTGACCTGCTGTGTGTCGTTTTGGGTGTGTTATGCAGTGTCGACGTGTTGTGCATTGTTTGGATGCGTTGTGCGTTGCTGACCTGCTGTGTGTCGTTTTGGGTGTGATACGCAGTGTCGACGTGTTGTGCATTGTTTGGATGCGTTGTGCGTTGCTGACCTGCTGTGTGTTGTTTTGGGTGTGTTATGCAGTGTCGACGTGTTGTGCATTGTTTGGATGCGTTGTGCGTTGCTGACCTGCTGTGTGTTGTTTTGGGTGTGTTATGCAGTGTCGACGTGTTGTGCATTGTTTGGATGCGTTGTGCGTTGCTGACCTGCTGTGTGTTGTTTTGGGTGTGTTATGCAGTGTCGACGTGTTGTGCATTGTTTGGATGCGTTGTGCGTTGCTGACCTGCTGTGTGTTGTTTTGGGTGTGTTATGCAGTGTCGACGTGTTGTGCATTGTTTGGATGCGTTGTGGGATGTTGTCCTGTTGTTAGGTAGGTGTGAAAGCGTGGGTGAGGTGTGGGATGTTGCTTTGTTGTTCAGATGAGGGTTGGGCTGTTAGGAGGACAGTGACGTCATGCCATGAAAAAAACATCAATGATCTCAACAATCAGTGCTGATCCAAATCTGGGACTTGTCGAATGGTCCTGGACAGAGGATACAAATCCAGAATAGGCAGCAACCTCAACGTTTTTAAAAATGAGTTGAAGGAGCCCTCTCCCATCGCCTGCCCTGCCCTGTTAAATAAAGCCTGTTCCTCAGCTGTAACTCTGGCCTGGGACTCCCAGCCTTCTGACAGCTTTAGTGTCTCTCTCCCCCCGACACAGTGTGCCATATCCTTATTCCACTCAGTCAAAGACAGAGCCTCTTTGTTCTGTGGTACTGCCTGTAATTGGTATCTAAACTTAGCTTTGAATCCGTGTAAGAGTGGCCTTAAGTACAAGGTGTAATGTAAATGTCACTTTTCAGAATTCACTCCAAAAACATGTGATGAAACTGATGATTTTTCCATTTGGAAAGGTTAGATGTAAGGAGGGAGCACAGGGATCGATCGCTCTGGTTTCCTGTTGTTTTATAGTTTGCACATTTCCATGACCATGACAGCTGTCTCCTCTCCCAAACCGGGATGAAGATCTTCAGTATACTCCCAGAGTGACATCTTTTCATTTGCTATAACCTCCTATTGTCTTTGTCCTGTTGGCATCCTCAGTTTGTCTGATACATTTTGTCCTGTTAAGGACAAAACTGCCTGTTAATTTATCATATTATACTTAATAATTCTGAGCCAAATTTGTTTCTAATTTACTTTTTAAAATCATTTAATTAATCAAAATCTCATTACCATACAAATTCATTTATATATACCTTCTTTTATGTTGTATATCTTACCTGTCCTTCTTTATATTCTGCTTCATCAGCAAGACTGCCATGTGTTGAATAATTGTTGGCAAACCATGAATTCTAATCAGTGGTTTGTTGAAGGTACATTAAAGTACACAGAGTGTACCCACCTTAACATCTACCATTTAACTTAACAATTTAAACTATTACCATTTACACATGTGGGCTTTGGAGTTACAGTGTGCCCACCTCCTCAGACAGTATATTCACTTCAGTTACCACTGCGCCAGTTATTCCAATGTACTGCACATCTGCTGTAAAGGGTGATCTTATTTAATATTCCACGCAGTCACCAAATATCACTTCATTACTGCGATTTATGAATGCTTTTCATCTTCTTCTCAACCTTCTTCACAATCCCCCTTCCAGAATAAGCCTAATGGAGTTTTGCTGTCTAATCCATTACAATGGAAAGTACCGAGAAACACCTGAGTTACATAAGCCCCTGTCCAGTGTGGGGGTGCTGATTGGTTAAAGGAATGTATGCCCTCTGGGATTGGTTACACCCTGCTTTAACCCTTTCAGGTAAGGCAGAAATATTCTAAACTTCACCCCGAGCAAGTGCAGGAGAAAAGGAATCAAACCGATGCAGAGAGATTTAAGGCAGAGAACAACAGCTCAAGCAACATGGGTTTAATCACTGAAGCACGTCTCTGTGAATGAGTGACTAGTAATTGGCCTGAGGGGTGGCAGCCAGTTCCTTTGCAGTTCATAAATTAGTTTAATTACAGTTCTTGAATTGAAAACATCATATTTGTTTGCTTTTTTAATCTCCTGAATTTACAGAGCTGAAGTTAAAATACACTGATACCGACTCTGCTGCCATGTACATCCATGTTCTACCGATACGATAAGCAAAGAGGCCAAAGGTGTGTCACCTTATTTGCTCTTGTTTTCGGAAAAAGTCTCTTCCTTTTGCCTTCCCACATGACAGCCAGAGTCCCTGATTACCTTCTGCTTCTGTGATGTACCTGTGCGGAATCACAGATCCCAAAATCAGCTGGATCATTGTTCCCCACTAACTTAGCTGACCTGCTGTAGATGTATCACAAGTGGATCACTGTCAATTTGATGTAAATCCATTTGAGTAGGTAAGAAATCATGAATTCCAGTCCTGGAGTGCTGCAGTGTCTGTAGGTTTAACTCCAGTCCTGGAGGGCCACAGTGTCTGCAGGTTTAACTCCAGTCCTGGAAGACTGCAGTGTCTGCAGGTGTAACTCCAGTCCTGGAGGGCCACAGTGTCTGCAGGTTTAACTCCAGGCCTGGAGGGCCGCAGTGTCTGCAGGTTTAACGCCAGTCCTGGAGGGGCACAGTGTCTGCAGGTTTAACTCCAGGCCTGGAGGGCCGCAGTGTCTGCAGGTTTAACTCCAGTCCTGGAAGACCGCAGTGTCTGCAGGTTTAACTCCAGTCCTGGAGGGCCACAGTGTCTGCAGGTTTAACTCCAGGCCTGGAGGGCGGCAGTGTCTGCAGGTTTAACGCCAGTCCTGGAGGGGCACAGTGTCTGCAGGTTTAACTCCAGGCCTGGAGGGCCGCAGTGTCTGCAGGTTTAACTCCAGTCCTGGAGGGCCGCAGTGTCTGCAGGTTTAACTCCAGTCCTGGAGGGCCGCAGTGTCTGCAGGTTTAACTCCAGTCCTGGAGGGCCGCAGTGTCTGCAGGTTTAACACCAGTCCTGGAGGGCCGCAGTGTCTGCAGGTTTAACTCCAGGCCTGGAGGGCCGCAGTGTCTGCAGGTTTAACACCAGTCCTGGAGGGCCGCAGTGTCTGCAGGTTTAACTCCAGTCCTGGAGGGGCACAGTGTCTGCAGGTTTAACTCCAGTCCTGGAGGGGCACAGTGTCTGCAGGTTTAACTCCAGTCCTGTAGAGCCGCAGTGTTTGCAGGTTTAACTCCAGGCCTGGAGGGCCGCAGTGTCTGCAGGTTTAACTCCAGTCCTGGAGGGGCACAGTGTCTGCAGGTTTAACTCCAGTCCTGGAGGGGCACAGTGTTTGCAGGTTTAACTCCAGGCCTGGAGGGCCGCAGTGTCTGCAGGTTTAACTCCAGTCCTGGAGGGGCACAGTGTCTGCAGGTTTAACTCCAGTCCTGTAGAGCCGCAGTGTTTGCAGGTTTAACTCCAGGCCTGGAGGGCCGCAGTGTCTGCAGGTTTAACTCCAGTCCTGGAGGGGCACAGTGTCTGCAGGTTTAACTCCAGTCCTGGAGGGGCACAGTGTTTGCAGGTTTAACTCCAGGCCTGGAGGGCCGCAGTGTCTGCAGGTTTAACTCCAGGCCTGGAGGGGCACAGTGTCTGCAGGTTTAACACCAGTCCTGGAGGGCCGCAGTGTCTGCAGGTTTAACTCCAGGCCTGGAGGGGCACAGTGTTTGCAGGTTTAACTCCAGTCCAGAATATTGCTCAGTTAAACTGAGTTTTATATGTACATGGAACCTCTCATTACACCAAGAGCTGACATGGGAGCTCAAAAATGTCTGTGTGGCAAGAGCATGGCTGCACCTGTTCCTCCCCAACCAGCCGTCCCCTCAGCATTCCAACCCCCCGGTGTGTAAGGCTGTCCTGATGTGATCTCGCCCAGGAGTTCTTTTTAGGGTGTGGATCCCAGGCTGTAGGCCTTGGACAATCCTCAGTTTGACTGACAAGCAATGCAGCAATGAGTACAAACTGTTCAAGCTCACCAAAGATTACATCAAACATTTAAACATACAGAAGCACATCACAGGGATTTGATGAAAGTCCTCATACAGGCATTTAGAAAGCACTTTAATTCAGAGCAATTTGTAAAGCATTTTTTTGCTCTAAATCCATTTATACAAATAGATACAAGCAATTCAGGTCATGCACCACGCTCAAGGGCACTACTGAAGTGCCTGAATTGTCTGAGACTCAAACTTGCAACCTCTAAGATACAAAGCCCATTTCCCAATCTGTTGTGCTTTTTTTATCAATGGGTTGAATGAATTTATACAGATGTGATATCTTAACTGGTGGGAATTCTTTCAACTCCGCCGGCCGGGGTGGGGAAAAGCCTGAATGAAAAGTACATAATGAGTAAACCCAAAGTAAATTTGGAGGCAGACTGGATTCTGAGCTGGAACACTGAGCTGGAACACTGTGACGCAGAGGCCTGTAGTCAAACCTGACTGACCTTTCTTTTTTTTTTTCATGAGATTTCAGGAACCAATTTATCCTGAGGTGCTCTTGTGTTACTTCTCTTTTTTTTTTTTTTTTTTTTTGCAGCTGTTGAACAATTTTTCTACAGATGCTAAGTTTGGAGCACAGCAGGAAGCTGGGGTTGCGCAACTTTGCCATGATTTATTGGAGAATTCAAGGACACGTGTCTTTCCTGCGCAGCTGAGTGAGCGTCGCAGGCTGCAACCACAGTGCGCTCAGGAGGGGGAGCATATATGCTTGCAGTAATTCAGTCATGGGTGATTTAAACCCCGAAATCTGCGGCCAGGACCCACTGAGTGCTGCTGCACGTGCTTTCAGATTGTTTGCACCTAACACCAGTCTGACCAGCATGGGAGGAATGTGTTCTGTTAAAGGGTTAAACTGTGAGTGTACCCAGGATCCCCTTCCTGTAAGTCCCACCCTCCCCTCTCCCCTCTGCCAATGACCTGTGAGCAGGTGGACACAGCCCCCAGACCGTCCAATCAGCTGACAGTGAGATGGTCTCACAGGCATGAGAAAAATGGCACCCTGGAATCAGTAGCTTTTTCCTCCTCCTTTATTTAGTTATTATATATTTTTTGAGGGGAGACAATCTGCCTTTAATTAACACCCACATTCCTCAGGGGGCAGGAGTGGTGTGGGGGTCAGGCCGGGTCAGCTTCCTCATGTACCGGTGTGTCTGCGGGGGTCAACTGGGGAGCAGGAGAAAGAGGAGGACAGGCTCGGGGTCAGGGTTCGGGTACCCAGCCCTGCTGCTCTTTCAGCTGCGCACGTGTGAGTCATACCTTACGTTTCTGTGCAGCAGCCGTGTCTCCATACCCAGGCAGCGTGTCTCCATACCCGGGCAGCGTGTCTCCATACCCGGGCAGCGTGTGTCCATACCCAGGCAGCGTGTCTCCATACCCGGGCAGCGTGTCTCCATACCCAGGCAGCGTGTCTCCATACCCAGGCAGCGTGTCTCCATACCCAGGCGGCGTGTCTCCATACCCGGGCGGCGTGTCTCCATACCCAGGCAGCGTGTCTCCATACCCGGGCAGCGTGTTCTATACCTCGGCAGCATGTCTCCATACCCAGGCAGCGTGTGTCCATACCCAGGCAGCGTGTCTCCATACCTGGGCAGCGTGTGTCCATACCCAGGCAGCGTGTCTCCATACCCAGGCAGCGTGTTCTATACCCGGGCAGCGTGTCTCCATACCCAGGCAGCGTGTGTCCATACCCAGGCAGCGTGTCTCCATACCCAGGCAGCGTGTCTCCATACCCGGGCAGCGTGTTCTATACTCGGCAGCATGTCTCCATACCCAGGCAGCGTGTGTCCATACCCAGGCAGCGTGTCTCCATACCTGGGCAGCGTGTGTCCATACCCAGGCAGCGTGTCTCCATACCCGGGCAGCGTGTTCTATACCCGGGCAGCGTGTCTCCATACCCAGGCAGTGTGTGTCCATACCCAGGCAGCGTGTCTCCATACCCAGGCAGCGTGTGTCCATACCCAGGCAGCGTGTTCTATACCCGGGCAGCGTGTCTCCATACCCAGGCAGCGTGTGTCCATACCCGGGCAGCGTGTGTCCATACCCAGGCAGCGTGTCTCCATACCCGGGCAGCGTGTTCTATACCCGGGCAGCGTGTCTCCATACCCAGGCAGCGTGTCTCCATACCCGGGCAGCGTGTCTCCATACCCAGGCAGCGTGTCTCCATACCCGGGCAGCGTGTTCTATACCCGGGCAGCGTGTCTCCATACCCAGGCAGTGTGTGTCCATACCCAGGCAGCGGGTCTCCATACCTGGGCAGCGCACACTCCCAAATGTCTCACACTTTGAGGATCAGCTCATTTCTACAAAATTCCCAAATTGACACATTTTGCCATTTGTTAGCTAATAAATCACAAACCCCACAGTCTGACAATGGCATTGCACAGCTATACAATTTTAAAAAAAAATACTCATCAGCATTAGTTAAACACTTTTGGTTGACAAAGTCCATTACTCTTACTAAAACTTTACTGGTATCTAAAAAGTTTAAACATTTCAAACAGGCACAGTACTTGACTCAGATGTAATTATGGACATGTGTGAAATGGACGTGTGGTCCAAACCCTCCCCTCTCTCCAAACCCTCCCCTCTCCCTCAGATATGGCACCGTGCTTGATAACATTCCAGTAACACAGCTGCACCCCCCCCCCACCTGCTTTCCCTCCTTTTTCTCTCCCTGCAGGTCGTTTCCTTTTGTCGGTTTTCACATCCACTCACAATTAAGGCCTGTTGGCTCATCAAGGTCAGTCATTGAAAACAAACTCGGCCTGGAAAATCTCTCCAAACAGAGGGGCGCACCGTTTGGCACATACTTGTGATGTCACCTAAGGTCGCCCTCGGATAAGGAGGCCCTGGATAGCACATGAAGGGAAGCTCAAGTACCATACAAGACACTAACAGCTAGCACTACACCTGCATAGCTGGGGACGGTTTTCTGTTCTGCAGTACAGCTTGGGAGGGTTTTCTTTTCTGCAGTGTAGCTGGGGAGGGTTTTCTGTTCTGCAGTACAGCTTGGGAGGGTTTTCTTTTCTGCAGTGTAGCTGGGGAGAGTTTTCTGTTCTGCAGTGTAGCTGAGGAGGGTTTTCTGTTCTGCAGTGCAGCTGGTGATGGTTTTCTGTTCTGCAGTATAGCTGGGGAGGGTTTTCTGTTCTGCAGTACAGCTTGGGAGGGTTTTCTTTTCTGCAGTGTAGCTGGGGAGGGTTTTCTGTTCTGCAGTACAGCTTGGGAGGGTTTTCTTTTCTGCAGTGTAGCTGGGGAGGGTTTTCTGTTCTGCAGTGTAGCTGAGGAGGGTTTTCTGTTCTGCAGTGCAGCTGGTGATGGTTTTCTGTTCTGCAGTATAGCTGGGGAGGGTTTTCTGTTCTGCAATGTAGCTCAGGAGGGTTTTCTGTTCTGCAATGTAGCTGAGGAGGGTTTTCTGTTCTGCAGTATAGCTGGGGAGGGTTTTCTGTTCTGCAGTGTAGCTCAGGAGGGTTTTCTTTTCTGCAGTGCAGCTGGGGAGGGTTTACTGTTCTGCAGTATAGCTGGGGAGGGTTTTCTGTTCTGCAGTGCAGCTGGGGAGGGTTTTCTGTTCTGCAGTATAGCTGGGGAGGGTTTTCTGTTCTGCAGCACAGCTGGAGAGGGTTTTCTGTTCTGCAGTATAGCTGGGGAGGGTTTTCTGTTCTGCAGTATAGCTGGGGAGGGCTTACTATTCTGCAGTATAGCTGGAGAGGGTTTTCTGTTCTGCAGTGTAGCTCAGGAGGGTTTTCTGTTCTGCAGTACAGCTGGAGAGGGTTTTCTGTTCTGCAGTGCATTTGGGGACGGTTTTCTGTTCTGCAGTATAGCTGGGGAGGGTTTTCTGTTCTGCAGCACAGCTGGAGAGGGTTTTCTGTTCTGCAATGTAGCTCAGGAGGGTTTTCTGTTCTGCAGTATAGCTGGGGAGGGTTTACTGTTCTGCAGTGTAGCTCAGGAGGGTTTTCTGTTCTGCAGTACAGCTGGAGAGGGTTTTCTGTTCTGCAGTGTAGCTCAGGAGGGTTTTCTGTTCTGCAGTGTAGCTGGGGAGGGTTTTCTGTTCTGCAGTATAGCTGGAGAGGGTTTTCTGTTCTGCAGTGTAGCTCAGGAGGGTTTTCTGTTCTGCAGTGCAGATGGGGAGGGTTTTCTGTTCTGCAATGTAGCTCAGGAGGGTTTTCTGTTCTGCAGTGCAGCTGGGAGGGTTTACTGTTCTGCAGTATAGCTGGAGACGGTTTTCTGTTCTGCAGTGTAGCTCAGGAGGGTTTTCTGTTCTGCAGTATAGCTGGGGAGGGTTTTCTGTTCTGCAGTGCAGCTCAGGAGGGTTTTCTGTTCTGCAGTATAGCTCAGGACGGTTTTCTGTTCTGCAGTGTAGCTCAGGAGGGTTTTCTGTTCTGCAGTATAGCTTGGGAGGGTTTGCTGTTCTGCAGTGCAGCTGGGGAGGGTTTTCTGTTCTGCAGTATAGCTCAGGAGGGTTTTCTGTTCTGCAATATAGATGTCGTTCACTAATGTTGTCTCAGCTGTTATTCATTATTTAGAGTGCAGGAAGAGAAAGATGGTTGGCACTGAAATGAAGTTATGTAACCCAGAGTTTTTTTGTTTTTTTTTTGGCCAGCTGAGCTGCAGAGTAATTGAGTGCTGGAAGCCCAGAGACTACCAGACAGAGTGTGGAGTGCTCGTGCCCCCCTGCCTTCACAAGCATGCAAAACTATGAACATACAGTATGTAAAAAGAAAAATAAAACAAAAAAAAACGCAGTGGGTACAGACTGATTTTATTAGCCTGCATACACATTCATTAATGAAGTTGATAAATTCTGATGAATTTCTCCAAAAAAAGTCCTTACGTCAGAAAGTTAGGGAGGCTGAAAAATCAGGCCATATTCTGTTTGCGTTTGGGGACACTATGTCACGACCTGCTCTTGCAAACAAAGTATACAGTGCAATCTGTGTGTCTGTGAAAGTGAGTGAGACAGCGATGTCCCACAGAGCCAGAACAGAAATGGGGGAAGGTAACAATATATACAATATAGACTCTTTGTCTCCTCCCAAAGCTAGCTCACACTCTCTCACACACACATACACACACTCACTCTCTCTCTCTCTCTCACACACACACACTCTCTCTCTCACACACACACACTCACTCTCTCTCTCACACACACACACACACACACACACACACACACTCTCTCACACACACACACACACACTCACTCTCTCTCTCTCACACACACACACACTGTCTCTCACACACACACACACACTCTCTCTCTCACACACACACACACACTCACTCTCTCTCTCACACACACACACACACACACACACACTCACTCTCTCACACACACACTCACACACACTCCTGCCCTTGAAGACAATGGGGAGCAGCTCAGGACTTCTGCAGCTCCCAGCTACAAAATGGCCGACATGCCTCAGGTTCCCTCAGCTCAGCTCAGCTCAGAGTCTCGGGCTGTCCTCATTCACCCCTTTCCCAACCCCCCACCCCCCCCCCCCCCCCCCCCCCCCCCCCCCCCCCCCCCCCCCCCCCCCAGCCCCTCGCTTACTGTGTCTATTCTTCTCTCTCTCTCACTGGGTTACTCCCTAGGTCTCACTTTCACTGCTGAAGGCAGGCCAAACCATGCCCCTTACTGGCAACTTTCAAAGCCTGAGGAGGTCCAAAAGTGCAGGTCCCCATTTCACCCAATCCCCCCACACCGCTCAACCCATTCTTCTTCCGAAAACGGACGGTTCCTTGGCCCTACATTTGGCCCAGCACTTACTCAGATTAAAATCTCATGTGGTTTGCAGTGCCAGCAGCAAGGACAGCTCCATCACCCCCATGGCCTCACTGTGACGGTCCAGCCCAAGTGCAGCTGGAAGCCCCTGGCCTCGGATAGCGGAAGTACTGCCATCTCTTTTCTCTACCTATATAAGTGACTCATCTGATTGTAAATCGCAAAACCTGTCAGAGAGGTAGACAAGTTAATTTCCACGCAGTTTGGTGCAAGGAAGAAACATAAGCATAGCAGTAACACTGTTGTCTCAAACCGGTAGCTTCCCCTTTGGCATTAAATGATAAACGGTTTCTTCAGCAAAGGGGGCTCTGGTGCACCGGAGCCGTAATGAATTCCAGACCCGATGGCAGTTTCAAGATTCCAGCTCTTGTAAATGGAAACTGTGTAATCAGGGCATTTGTTTGGCTAGTTGTCTGTGTACAGAGGCTCTGTAGTAACCAACAACAGGGCAAGCATGCAAAAAGCGCTGCCGAGGAGAAGAGAGGAGAGGGGAGCGACAGGGAATGAGCACTGAAAGTAAAGCTTTACTTCACGAACTGATAACGAGAAAAGCTCTTATGACACGCGCTGCTTGTGTTTCCACGGTGGCCTCGGAAGTTACCTTTGATAAGAACGCAATGTCTATAAAGAATCGAATTATAAACATCAAAAAGTATAAGCTGTCGCTATCTCTCTGAGGTTTTTAGAAACTAACCCAGCGCATCGATGTCGGTCAGGTGAAATTCCTGTGTTGGAGCTCACAGTGATGTATTGCCGTACGCATTTGCTAACGCGCCCCATTTCGCTTTCACGTCGGGAAAGAGGAGATATACTTTGGCGAGAGCAGGGCTATCGTTCCGGGTGACCCGAGAGGAAGGTGGCGTATCAGCTGCGGGTTCAGTTGCGGTCATAAAAGCTGCGGTTTGTAATTACAATAGGCGGCAGATTCAGTCGCAGAGATTGTACCAGCGGGACATGGTGTTATCTGCTTCTCCCAGTTTTTTAAAAAATTTTTTAGTTCGTGGTTCTAACTTTACAAACAGGGATCTGGTCCCATAGTGTGTTGACAAGGCATTCCACTTGTCCAGTTTTCACCTGGTAACTTTGTTATGTGTACCAAAAGCATCAGGTTTTCAAACAAAATACAAACTAGTAGCGATATGCACATGTATCATAGTGTATCATATGAAAGTGTTTCTCACTGATCAGCATATTATCTATGAATATTATCATAAGTAGCTACCATCGGAACTTGAAGGTGTGAAAAAATTCCTGTCTATTTCCATGAATATTTAGGCAATACCAACAGAGTGAAGATATGATTTCAGGTTTGCTCTCACTTGGTAGCCTTGGATGAGAAAAGTTAAACTATTTATCCAGAGGCTTGGTCATGGACTGACGGATGGAGTTGAGGCAGCTGCAAGAGAAAGCAGGGTGGATGTTAGCACAGATCTGCTCCTTATCTGGGAATGTTCCCTTTCTCCTTCATGAGACTGGGCAGTCCAGTCAGATAGCAGACTGCAGGGTGACTGCACAGCTGAGCTGAGGGACTGCAGAAAGAAAAGCGCTGGAGAGCACCCTCCCTGACCGGTGGAGGGCTTTACAGGGATGAGACAGCTATCTACAAACCAACCCAATTTAAGGAATAAAAACATGACTATGTGAATATGCTGAGATGAACCATAGGTAATAAAACAGAGAAGTTTCTAGAAATGGTCTTGGAAAGAGATAGTTAGTTATGATGTGCACATGAGCACAGGACCGGTCTGCAGTTGTTTTAAACAGATGACAACTGGTCATTTACATTTTAGCAAAATATTCTGTCTTTCCTCAAGCGACGCAAACGGCACAGCTCTTAAGTGCACTTATCCCCCCGTTGAAAACATATTTAACAGGGTCAAGGTACAGAAAACACCACTAAAACAGCCCATTAACCAAAGCAATCACCAGTGTTATCGTCAAAATTACGACATTTCACCTTACAACGTGGCACAGACCAGGGAGGAACGATAAATAAGCCATTACAGATGTCAGGACAAGATAACAGGGCACAGATCTGCGTAATGAACAAGTCGACCAAAGCGACCATCTTCTATTTACATGTGACCTCTTCTCAGTATGGCGCTCATGGGCCCTTGTCACTTCTCCTCAGCTTAGTGCAACGTCCTTTCTAAAGACCTACAGAGGTTTTTTAACAGCTGTAAGCTTGAAATGTCTCTTAAATTCATTAAAATGGCTGCCAGAGATGTAAATGATGAACTCATTCTGGAATGAAGATTTTGGAAATTTGATTTGTTCACAATGGTGCAGCTGACTATTGACTTTCCGACCTTGTTTTCTTCTGCAACAGTGCAAAAACAATCCTCTTGACTTTAACTGTATCACTAGTTTTTTTTAATCTGTGGAAAGTTGTGACTGGTTTCCATTTATGTTGAGTCTGTGATAGGAAGGAGCTTGATAAGGTGGAATTACTATCTCTGGTTTAATACAGGCAGTCCACCTGATCCTACACCTTTCATACTCTGACATAGCTAGTAAATATGATACCTGATACCTGATCTGACTTCAAAGGTAAGCTTAATAAATGAGTCACAATATATTTCACAAACATGGCCTCTGTTGGCTGTTTTTACTCAAGAAATATTTGTCTAATAGGTATGGTGAAATGATTGAATAGTCATGTGTTTTTCCTGAAGATCAGACTTCAGTAAATCAGTGGAGTTACTGGATGGAGTTAGTCTGTTCGTATATAAGAGGCATGACTTTGACGTTTTGTGATCTTTAGCAGTAGTGCTTAACTAACACTGTCTGATGTTAGGGGAGAGGTCTAAATTTAACGGTTCGCTTTGGCATTAAGGATAGTAGGTGTCTGAAAAGGATAGGTGTCATTCAGAAATCAGATGTATTGATAATTGATCCTGATGAGATTCTGATTACGTGGTTGTTAGTTGTTACCAAAAACCACAAAATGTGAGCAGCCATTTTAAATGAGGGTTGATCATGTACTGCGAGTACGACCGACAAACGATTCAAGCTCTTGAAACTCGCTCATGTTCATATCATGCTTGTAACTCTGGAAGATACAAGCATCCCAGAATTCATTTCCATTGCTGTCCAGTAAGAGATGAGAAGAACGATGTTCACTTACATATTTTTATTAGCAGAGGCTGCACAAAGCGTTACATGGTACAGAGAATGTCAGTGAGATGCTAACTTCACCACGGTACATTTGGAAAGCTTTCCCTCCTAACATCCGTATATGCTTTAAGGGCTTCAGAGTGCTCATCTCTAAGAACACATTCACAGCTCACAGCATGAAAACCTTGCTGGGGTCACAAAAGAGAAAAGCTGCGATCACTTCAAAATGCATGCTGGGTTTGAGTATGGAAGGAAGAGAATTTGGTTCACACTGCATTTAGTGTCATGGGGCCACATAGAAATTATATACATGGAAAGGCTTATATACAAATAAAGGCTTATTATAATAATTAGTTAATATCTAGCTGAAGGACATGATTACTTTTGAAAGGTGAGCTGGCATTTTCTGTTGAGTTTGGGAAAGGCGACCCAAACTGAGATGAATTTGCATAAAACTGAAGTTACACTTTACATATCTCAGTGCCTTTAAGAGTAAAATTCAACAAAAAATTAAACATAAAAGTAGGAAATGGAAACGATATTAAAACTGGAATTGACCCCAACTCTGATACAGAAGAGATAGCTAAAAGAAAGAATCCCTATCATATTATGTCACATTTACATTAAACAAGGAAAGAGAAAAAAAGCTTTCTTATTAAGAAAAAGATTAACTTTGCATGTTTCCATATCAGGAAATGAATATAGTTCATTCTAAATAACTAAAACTTAGAAAAACACCAAAAAACACTAAATGTAACTGGTCTGGAAGGTGCTATTCACATTACATGTTAGTAAAAGTGCCATTTCAGAGGAAAGGTTGTCACTGAAATGAGAACACCATCACAACAGTAACATACCGCAATTTCATACCCACGCAACAAATACGATAATCAATAAAAGAATCATACCAATACAAATGTTAAAAATGAAACCAGTTAGAGTACAGTCCAGGGTATGCTTTAAAACAAAAACAAAAAGAAAACATTAATAGAGTGTTCTCCTTTCCCCACTCACATTCACCGGGATAAATATGGTCCCATTCAAAATTCATCTATTTTGTGCAGAGACAAAACACACAAATACTGACAGAGGCATTGTGGTAAATGTAGTTTCCATGATTATCAGGGCCGGCATGAATGAGTATTTAGCCGTGCTAGTGTATGCTCTCCCACAGGTAAAGATCTATGGGAGAACAGCATGATTCAGTATTTTGCAGTGCTAGCATGCTAGCATATGCTGTCCCACAGACCTGTGCCATACTTCTCTCCAAAAGGTTAATGGGACAAAGCATCAGTTTAAATTTCTACATACACCTCCATTGTAGACAAAAAAAAAAAAAACTTCACAGTATGTGGCCAAAATCGCTCATCCTCTCGGTGACAGCAGTAGTCTATAACTTTATCATGAATGTTAGTGGGCAGACCAGTTATTTATTCAGTTCATTCCTGCCCTGGAGAGCCGGCTTTTGTTGCTTCTCAGCACTTCATGACCAATTAGACCTGCTGATTAACACGGTTTAGTGACAGCACCTGGGTTTTTTGGGTTCATCTGTAAAAATTAGAACTGCGTGAGTCACTCTGGATAACACTGTTTGCCTAAATGCCTGCAGTGTAGTGTTATGTAATGTAATGCCACTGTGTTGGGAATTTCGGGTGAAAACAAAAGAAACGGCGTACACTACCGCTGTCCAGGACTGGAACTAAAGCTCTGATACACTGAGTCTGACACGCTGGCTCTGCTGCTCGGGCCTTCCCCCGGCCGTAAACAGCAGAGTAGAGGGGTACTGCCAAGACTGACACCAACGACCACAGTGATCGAGAGCACAGACTCAGCAGCTACGAACGTCCAGCGTGGCCAATCACAGCACACATGCTCACAATTACACCCGTTACAGTAGCGACACCAAACAGCTGATGAGCCAGACAGATCGAGCCTTCCTGGTATTCCAGAAGACCCTGACGGCGAGTAAACAGCAGTCTCTAAAATACTGTAATACAGAGAAGTTTATACAGCCACTTTCAGCATCCAGACAGATGGTCCATGTACAGAGATATTTTAATCATTTTAACATGTACGAAAAAAAGAGGTGCATAGGCCTTCGCTTGAGAACTGACCGGCCTGACGGTCAGGCCGCTGGTCTGAGCTTTGGACCAGAGACGACAGGGTTTGTGACACAGTTGATCGTCCAGCGGTCCAGTTATCAGAGGCGATAGAACAGTGCATGTTTCTGTAGCGGAACGTAGAATCTTTGCGGGAAAGCCGCAAATAAGGTGTATTAGTGTCAAGTTCTCACCAAAATCATTCCATAATTAAAAAAGAACAAAACAAAAGAAAAAAAAAACAAATGCTCTCTGCATTTCAATGCATAATAATCTAAAAAATGAAACGAGAGAACTAATACACTCTTCCTTTTTGTGACCTTTAACCAAAAAAAAAAAAAAAAAACCCAAAATAATCTGGGTGCAGACGTGGAGCAGCCAGCATGGAGTATGTGGAGCTGAAGCCATCTTTGTAAACACACGGAGAAGCGACGCGCAAAGGTAGAGACTATCGGCCTCCCAGACACATTCACAGTTTGACTTTGGTCCCCCTGTACATTGCCAAGATACCTCTCCCAGGCTAGGGCTAGCTAGCTAGCTAACCGTTTTTATTTAGCGTGGTGAAAGGACAGTGGGCTAGCCGTTTTCCTGTCCACCCGAAACTGACCCCCCCATCCCCCCTCCCTACAAACACAACAGAAGCGTTGCCAGGGTTACATGGCCTCTTCCCCACGACGTCCCGCATGCGTTCAGACCCCAAGCTTCTTCTTCTGATCGAAATAAGCCTCAAACCTCGCCAAGGCGTATTCCTGGATGGATGAAAAAAAATAAATAAATAAATAAATCTGACAATATCATTTCAAAGCACTTCACTCGGTAGCAGATCAGGGATCTGAAATCAATTTCTGATTGCCTAACTGAAATAAATTGGCCCATAATATTGTAGTTTGTTTAAATCACACAGAATTCCAGTTTAATTTCCTTGAATTGACAGAACCGACATGGAATTGGACCACAACTCTTTGTTTTCATAGTTCAGTTTCCTCTTTTGTGTTTTGCTACCGTTTCCTGTTTTCATTTCATTTTGGTCACTGTTTCATGGCCGGGAATTCCACATTGCTGAGCTACAGAGGCAAAGTTTCTACAGAGGAAACAAAAGTTTGAATGCTAGTAACTCAGGAAGCGAATACAAACCACACAATCACAACCTTTGGAGTGAGACCTGACTGAAGGCCTGACCCAAGCTTCGCACACTCATGGGCCAGGGACATCCCCCTCCTCCCTTCCCCTGTTACCCTGACACTGCAAATATTTGCCCATGGTCTGACCCGTCATGAGCCAGCTCAAATATCTGACGGCAAACATCAAACTGGACAGTGTTTTTATGCTACCTTCCTACTGAACCATTCACAATTCCCCTCCTTCATTTTTGGAAGAGAGAGATTTGTCAAACCCAGTTTACATTGATCTTTAAATATCTTATTTACCATATATCACATATCATATCACACATATATATAAATACACACACATTTATGTTGTATATACACATCTGCATAGTTACATCAACACAACAGTTCTGTGATCATGGGCAGGGAAAATTTGTTCATACGAAGCAAACAAAGATTCTTGGAGAAGCTCACCATGTAGCCGAACTCGATGGTAGATATTCTGGCCTGCACAATGGACCACATTCCCCAAAAGAAGTGAGAGGCCAAAGCAAACCTGCAGAATTAAAAAGGTGTTACACGTCTTGAAAGCTCGAGTTAACATGTGACAGGCAACACAGGGGCCTTCCTGAGTTACATAACTCCAGGAAACAGGAATCCAGATCTATTCCTGGAATTCTGTCATAATCTTCACAAACAGGCACTACTATGGTTTCCTCGGGAGGCCTACAGAGAGGAAACCTCAGGCGTTTGAATGTACTGTTGCACTATTGCATTTTGGGAAACTGGGTCTCTCCTGTCAAGGGAAAATAAACTGGACTACAAACTGAGAAATGAGGTGAACAGCGGTGCACACATAGAGCGGGATTTAGAACAGTAAAATAATGATTAGCTGGGTCACGAGGAACCGAAGCTTCTCACACATGTAAAAACTCACATGCACACACACATGTGCACACGTACACACACACACACACACACACAGGTGGTACAGCATAGCAGGCAGCAGTTACCTGTTGACTTCTACCAGCATGTCCTCTTTCAGCTTCATCTTTTCTTCCTCACTCAAGTTCTCAAATCCACTGTCGTACTCAGCCAGATAGCTACTGATGAAGTGCAGCTAAGAAAAGAGAGAAATGACAACCATGTCAGACACGAGAAGAGGACCTCAAAGACTCTCTACATTTCCACTGTTTCCCACCTCACTACATTACGTTACAATGTATGCATTTCGCCTTTTGAAGTGCACCCCTGTACACACACCTGTTGCATTTTGGTGGGGTAGTTCTTGGAACTGGCTTTGAAGAATGGGAAGTTCTCGTAGGTGTAGTCGTACATCCATTCACAGAAGTGGTTCCCGATATCAAACCCCCTACAGAGAAACAGGAAATTAAAATGAACCATTCCATCCTTGGGTTTAAGGAGGGAGGGAGAGAGGGAGAGAGAGAGGGAAGGAGGGGGGGAGAGAGGGAGGGAGAGGGAGAGACATGAGCCCCTGTGGAGAGGCACCCTAAGTTGCTACAGCTACAGCTCATCCAGACAGCTGCTATGGAAACCGGCCTTGTGGGAGGCCTTGGGAAAATAAACAAACAGCCCATGAGTTTGTGCTGCCTTCCCTTATCTCTGTCTCTCTCTCACTCTCTCTGTCTCTCTGTCCTCACCTCCAGCAACCCTCCAGCGTATGATACACACAATCGCTGCCTGGGGCTTCCCATAATCACCTGCAATTCCCCCCAAAGCCTCCTGACAAAGTCATCAAACTTCAGCAGTAATAATGCAGTGCAGAAACATGTGTTTTTCGCTGAAAATGTAATATTGGTTCAGATTTTGTTGTGATTTGTTTGGTGGTCCCCACTGTGAAGCAACCCCCCGTCAGTAACTGTGGCTTGTGTGGAAAAGCTGAGCTCGTCCGCTCATTCACCTGCCACGCAGGCCCAGTCACCTGAGGTCCAAACTCCAAATTCAGTCAGGTCACCGGTGTGATATACACCTTAATGACCGACTACGATGTCACTGACGCTGACACACTGACATAATAGTTGTGCACATAGACATCAGCTACCAGGCTAATTAATGCTGAGCTTGTGCCCTGCTGTGTGAGATTGTGTGCTGGAAAAAATGAGTTTTACCAGAAGATTATGCAGCAAGTTTTAGCAGAAAACTGCTATTGCACGGCAGCAGCACTTAAATGGCTCATCTACAGAAATGTACATTTTTTGGGGGTGGGAGGGGGGGTAGCTGTAGGTTAAAGGTTAGGATTCCGTGGACGCTATGAGAGGTGTGGAATGTGTGATGCCTCATGGAGCCGCACACACGCTGTAACGCTGGAATCGAGACGTCACAGGGAGCGTCTCTGTTTCACCGCCACACACAAAACATCCGGCCTCCCGCATCACAATGAGACCCCAGCTTCACGTGGGCCTCAAAACATTCCACGGGCCGTGACGCAGGAATCAGGACGTTTGAGGGGCCCGTCATGGTGTTTTTCTTTTACCATTACACTCTGGCCCGCCCAGGGGGCCTCCGCGAAACGTGACCCCGTCTTGCATTTGAGCACGTGAGCTACGGGGTTAAAAAGGTGGAGAATGCAGAGGCCAGAGTCAGGGGGGAGGGGAACATTTTAAGTGTGGCGTCTCCTTGGCTCAGTGCCAAAGTCCTGTCATGTTAATGGCTGGACTGACATTCCTACAGCCCATAGTCAGCTTTTACTAGAAGGGCGTAAAAAAAAAAAAAAAAAAAAAAAAAAAACTGTTGCACAGCCTGGAAGAAACAGGGCAACGCCAGCGCAGCGCTAAGGAATGGAGATGTGCTGAGCGGGATCAGGAATCCTCACTGACATTTAGAGCAGAAATGCACAATATCCCTCACTATGGACTCCAGCAGAGCTGCTCCAATCCCAAAGTATGCACTCAAGCATAAGAGAGAGAGAGAGAGACAGGGGGAGAGGGGGAGAGAGAGAGAGAGAGAGAGAGAGAGAAATACTTCAATCATAGCTGTCTGTAATGAAAAAAATTGTTTGTATTCTGCGGGTTTTGTCAGGAGGGGCTTTTTTTGACCTGGGACACGTGAAGAGAGCCCCTCCCACCCTCCCTAGTGCCCGCCTTTAATCTGAAAACATTGTGCACAGACATTATAAAATAGCCTAAAATGATAAACAAGCTTGCAAAAATGTCAACATGAGCAAAGGCCTTGTCTAAACAAGGATATATTCTCACACAGGGGTTTTTTTTTTTCCTTTTTTTTTTTTTTTTACAAGTAGGCATTTAGCAGACTTGCATATTTGACATTTCTACACACTGTCCATTTGTACATTTTACTGAAGCACTTTTGGTTGAGCACCATTCACAGAATCATTTGGTGAGACAGGAACTAATGCCTTTCAGGAGAATGTTTTCTGCGCACTGAGGGGTGGATCCCACACCTTCCTTCGCAGGCAACATGTGACAGTATGAATGAAGCACAGGGTAGATCAGAACTGACGTTTTTCCATTAATGAAAGGGACGAAAAAAGTACAAGAGGGGAGGGGTGGCAGTGTTGAGCACTGGTGAAGGGACAGGCTTTACACCCAGCGGATCACCGGGCCAGATCCCAACACCCAGCAGATCACTGGGCCACATCCCAACACTCAGCGGATCATTGGGCCAGATCCCAACACTCAGCGGATCATTGGGCCAGATCCCAACACTCAGCGGATCACTGGGCCAGTTCCAATAACCCAGCGGATCACTGGGCCAGATCCCAGCACCCAGCTGATCACTGTTCAGATCCCATAACCCAGCGGATCACTGGGCCAGATCCCAAGAGGTACACTACCTTTTAAATTCAGGCACTTAAGGCTTTCTCCACTGTGTAAAAATGCGCAAGTTATCCACCACTAAGAAATCCAGTCCATTGTGTTGGTAGCCAGTGGCTGTCAACACAAAGTACGCAGGACCTTCACAGAACGACCCTCACAGAGTCACCATGGCAAGTTGAGAGGGCAGCAGAGAAACCCAATGAACCAGTGGTTCCACACCCCAGTCTTAGAGTACTCCAGTGTATAGAGACTTTATTTATGTATGTATGCCATGTCAACTTCATTTATCATATTAACATGAATCATATGATGCCAAAACATGAACGGACCTGTAGTTGTAGCTGCTGTACTCAAAGTCGATCAGCATCAGCCTCTGCCCGTCCGCCTCTTCACGCCCGTTGAGAAGTAAAATGTTACCTGGAATGTATGGGGTGGGAGGGGATGGGGGTTAACAAGATAAAAAGATAATCACACATAAGTTTAAACAATCCATGACCCACTTCCTCATTGGCCCATGGTGATAGATGGTGGTAGAGGTCTGGGAGTGTTCCAGTCATATGACACAATTGGAATGTTGACACACAGCTGTCAATCATTAACAATAAATAATGTGAGTGAAATTTAAGGGGTCTGTACATGCTGGAGTGCCTGGACTAGACTGCTCACCTTCCTGACAGTCGTTGTGGCAGAAGACCACGGGCGATGGGGTGGACTCCAGCAAAGACCTGAGGAGACATCACACGTTAGAAACACCCAATAGACTCATCCTCATGTTTCCCAGCTATACATTACCTCCTGTACTTTGAAAAATGGTGTCACACAATGGGCAAAAACCCTACCATGACATGTCAGTGAAAGTATTCCGATTATTCTGGCTGAGAAAGTCCATTGCCTGACCCCCGGCATTAAGGACCTGTCACAAACTGGTCTGTTCATTCTTGCATAACGTACAGACATATATACAGCTGTCGTGTTCATAACCTTACAGAGCAAAAGAGAGAGCATTACTATTCCATACTATTCCCTACTTTTCCTAGTTCTAAAACTCATGCGCCACCTGTGTACATTTTGAGACCCTCTCTCCACATAAAAACAGGAAGCTTGTCAGGAGTGGGCCTTCGTCACTTCTCTGACATTTCTGACTCCACTGCTCGCGCTCAGTGAGCCTCCTTCTCCAGCTAGGCTGAGAGATGATGCCATTTACCAGGTGTGTGGTGCAGAAAGCCCCACATCAGAAGTTTGAAAACAAAAAAGGAAGCCACGGCAGCACTAATAAAATAACAAGGGCAATTTCCCTATGAAGAAGTAATGAGTGAGAGCAATTCTGAAAGCACAAATAATGGGCATTAAAGCAGAAGTAGCACATTGCCCACAATCAGACCTTTTATATGATAAACAGCATGTACCTGTTTGCGCACTGGAGACTCAACACAACAAGGCAAGATTTATAACATAAATAAATAAATAAATAACATCTTTTAATTTTTTTCCAGCACTCTTACTTTCTACCAAAGGGAGTGGACAGAGGCTTGAACAAAAGACCCTTTTGTGTGACACATTGTTTTCAGAGAGACCTCGTATAGAGCCATGAAAAACACGGTCATATGAGCCGTTGCGTAACTGGTGATTCACGTATGTAATTGCGCAATGTGTCCCCGCTGAAGCTGTTTAGCTGCGGACCTGGGAGTAGGGGGGCGGGGGTGGGGCGCGGAAAGCCGGCCTACCTCAGCGTCTCCAGCTCTTGGGCCAGGTTGAAGCTCATGACATGGGCGAACTTTCGGACGTGGGACTCCCTGGTGAAGGTGATCCTCAGCACCTGGTTCAGGTACCTGTAATAAGGTGAGCAGATCTGGGTCAGTCTCTTCCCAGCACAGCCCATGCAGGTAATGAACTGCAATCAGCTCCATAACTTCAACAATCGTCTTTTACACAAATCATCAATTTTTTCATCTATGAATTTAACATCTACCAAATTTCCTGAATGACTGAACTGAAATGCTACCGACCCTCAACCCTGTAAATTACGAGTGCCAGACAGGGATCACAGAGGAGATGCTCTTGGAAAAAATGAAAAGAGCAGATTCATTCTTCAGAAAAGCAAATAAAGATAATGGTCCAAGGACACAACATGTCATACATGCATCAGTCCAAATTCTCCTCTTTACAAAGGACACCCACTTCCTTCCCCTTTATTTCCCCTGAAAGACTGATAGATGTTTTCAAAAGCAAAGTCAAATTTCCTGTCAGCAATTTTCAGCTTGGTTGCATAATATTGCGGACTGTAGGATAATCCTCTTTGGCACCACTCAGATGGTCGACTGAAGATAGCACATGCTGGCGAAAGCACCAAACTGTACACATGATAAGATAATTCTTTTTGTTCACTCAATAACTACCTCTACAAACAAAGTGGACAGCTGTGCACTGTGAATTATGAGTATGGTAACATTATCTTTGCTCCAAATACCAAATGCTCATTTGTAAGTTATCCCCTCACAGTGCATTGCGTCTCTGTCTGATAACACTCAATGCAATTTATTCAAAGTGAAGTCATGTGACTCCAGGAGAAATACAAACTTGTCATGCTGAGGGCCGAGAGGAAAAGCAGGACCTTCCAAAGTGACCAAACGCTCATTGCATGAAGAGGAACGAGCAGCAACAGCCGGTCCAGCAAACACTCCAGGCCCTGCCCTTTCGCTTTTGGTTCAGTTTCCAGAAACGCAAAGCAAAGCGGGGTGGAAAGGGCGGAAACTCACTTGTCCATGGTGCCGAAGAGCCATTTTGGTTCTTTGTTGAAGGGCATTCTCATCCCGTGGAACCTGGCCATCTTCTGCGCAATTTCCGCAGACAAGTTTGGAATGCCCAGCTCGTTGGTGTCCAGTTTTCTGCTCTGTAATGACAACAAGGGGGTTTTCAGTTTGGGTGGGGGAGGTGGGGGCGGTGGCAGTCACGGAGGTGTTGGAGGTCACATGCCCTAACCTGTGCACCCATACCATTCGCATTACACTCAGGGTAAACAGAGGTGACCTAACCAGGACTGGGGAGGGGTGTGGGGGGCAGGGTGTGAGTTTTGTGATGGGTTGAATACACCAGGAAGCTGGTGCAGGTTTTGGCCAGTCCCTTCTGTCTCCTTTTCCCTCTTGCCGCCTGACTGCGATCAGCCCGGTTAAATCTCGTGATCCGAGCCGCCACCTGCCTGACCCCTTAAGCCAGCATTAATGAACGATTTCAAAGAGAGCGCATATCACCACCGACAAAATCCCCACTAAAGGACAGAACATGCCGTCTCAGAGCCGCTGTCGTGAGAATTCACTTATTCCTAGGTTTTGTTTTGTTTGTTGATAAATAATCGATTTAGGGGTTTTTCTTGTGGAAAACAGGAGAGAGAAGAGCAAAGTGCCACACTTGATCTTTCACATTATAGCTCAGGCTCGTCTTGGCAATCGCTGTACAGATATTGCAGTTCTTAGGAACAACCATAAGCTTTCATGTCCTCTTGAAACCCTCAGAATGTTTTTACATATAAATAAGACAGAATAACCCTCGCTGCTCTGGTTGAGTGGACTTGCTCATAGGGAAAGGCCAGGCCCCAAGCTCCACGGTGCATGCGCGTAAACGTGTTGGAAATGAGCACGGCTCAGTCAGACCTGCCCATTACATAACCAGCACGGCAGCCTATTTTTAGTCACATTAAAGCAGGGCCAGCAGACAGCACCTCAGCAAGAATCCCCACAACAACATGCTCACTAAAAGATGCATGATTACATGCGTCTCTCTCTCTCACACACACACACACACACACAAACATATATTACACACACATACATATGTATACACAGTCCACATACAGACACATACATACATGTATGCATGCATGCTAAAACATAAACATGCATACACATGCATGCACACATACATACAAAAACAAATGCATACATGTACAGACACAAACACACTTTCACACACGCACAGAAACACATGTATGCACATACATGAACATTCAAATACATACAAATATGAACACTTGCATGCCATGCACATGCTCGCACACGCACATACGCACACGCTCTCTCTCACACACACACACACACACACACACTCAAACACACACACATTCACACACGGCTCCAGTGTTCCAGAGGAGCTGGTCATGCCCAGTGCGTGTCACTCCCAGTCACTCACAGGGATGTACTGCTCCAAACGGCCCTGTGGGAAGATGCCATACAGTTTGGGCCCCAGCTCTCGCTCTGCCAGGATGGCAAACATCACGCTCTCCAGAACCATGGCCTCCGCACCCTGCAGACACACAGCACAGAGAGGAACACAGTTACGGCAAGAAAAACCCACAATAAACACACATTCTATACCCTGCGATGCAGAGAGAGAGAGAAATACACCATCACAGGAAGAAAAAACCTACAACGAACACACACTATACCCTTCCAACACACACACACACACACACACACACACACACACACACACACACACACTCACATTGAACAACTCACTATCTCATTCAAAACCAGAAACTCTGCAAAATCAGAACACTTTGTATGACATGAGGGAAGCCTCCAATGGCTCAGCACTCATTTCTGCTAATTCAACAGAGCTCTAACCATGGATACCCACCCCGCTCCCAATTTCCCTTCCCCCCCAGACAATATGAACAGTCAGTTTGTGTGGTTTCTGAGTGGGGGGGTGGGGCAGAGGTATGAGGAGTTTCAAAGCCCTGAGAGGCGTCTGCTGTTCCCACAGCCTCACTGACTGACACGCAGCCGATCCTGAGAATCCCGTCTCCACGGAAACAGGGCATGCTCTCTTACTTCAGCCGAGGAACGCAAGCAAACGGACGAAGCCCCCCGATTGGCCGGTTCTACTTTTTGGAAAATGCCCAAAGAGGACAGCCGTACTGTGCGTCGGGCTGCTAACTCTCCCTCCCAAGCAGCCCTGTCCAGGGCAGTAGACTCGCTAGTGAACTTTTCAGGATGAGGCAGACATTTCCTAACAAATTGTATTACAGCGATTACGGCTGGCAGCAGCGCTTTCAGTTCCACAAGCCGTCACACAATCTGGCCTCTCTCTGAGCCGTCACGTTCCTGGCGCTCTATCTGTGGAGTCGGTAAGCCCTGCTCTCCGACAGTGAGGCGAGAAAGCACAGAGATCTCCCCAGCTCCCCTCAGGCTGGGGGGGCGGGGGCGGTAAGGGGGGGAGGGGGCGGCTGGGCACGCCCCAATAACGAGCCCAACACCAGAAGCTGCCCGTTCACGCCCCCTCTCTCAGAGAAACACTTTGCATACATCACAGACACGAATCCGGTAACTACCAAAGGAATTATTCAAGCCTGTTTCTGGAAAAAGCTGGAATAAAAATATATTTACACCAATGTTAATCAGAACCTAAACAGATAAGAGTATTTAATAATGCATGTTTTGGGAAATATGACATACAACTTGAAACCTTTTCCCAGTTCTTGAAAAGCTATCTTTTTAGAGATACAAGCTCTTCTTGCAATCTCCCCCTTCCCAGATGTACGGTGGCATTGCCTCCAAGGGTAACAGAAATATGAATTCCTGTTTTTAAAGCGGAGAAGAGCAGGGGCATTGTGGGGTGAAATAGGGCAGGTATTTTCATCGGTCTCAGAGCCAGGATTAAAAGAGGATTCTGAAGCACAGGCCTGGGAATGACACCGTCCACATGAAAAAAAAAAGGAACAAGCTAAGCGATTGTGCTGAAAAACGACAGAGCCTGCCAAGAGAGCCGGTCACTCATTATTCAGGCTTAACCGAAGACGACACAGGGTGTTTTTTTTTTTTTTTTTTTTTACGCTGGGGATGGATGCAGTAATCAGCTACAGCACGAACACAATTACAAACTATAGAAGGACTAAAATGTGTTGACTGTCTATATTTTTTTATTTACCCCCAGCCCTTAAAATAAGGACAGGCAGCAAATGCTAAGGTTACTTGAGTTGAGCCATTGCTGCAGTGTAATCGGAAACCATTTCCTGAAATTATGGACGCCCCTTCCTCCACGAGACGACTTCCCAGAAAAACGGACAGAGGACAGCACCTCACGGATGCTCCTATTTGGCTCTTCCGGGGTTGGCAGCGGTTTCGGGATCGTCTGTTATCCTGGCTTTGTGAAATTGACCCAAAAACCACCAGTTCACAAGGGGCAAACTTCCGGTAGTGAACGGTGTCCTGGACAAAGCGGTCTGCTTTGTCAGGGGGCCCTCGTCAGGGGGCCAGTCCCGGTCCCAGGCTGAATCTAGGCCAGCTCACCAAGTGCTCCTGTACTTTTCAAACACCCCCAACAAGAAGCCAAGGATGGGCAAACCCCTGTCAGCTTATGTAATGTCAGACCCCGGGCAAGGACAGAACACAGATATGGAAACGGTCATCGTGGTATCGTATCGGAGGTTATTGAACTTTACTGCCGGCTGCGAGAGGCCAGGTGAGGCGCTGCAATTGGCTGAGCGATATCCAAATTTCAACAGTCACCCCACTGGTGGAATTTCACCCCTCTGCCCCCCCCCCCACCTGCTAGACAGGGCTTTAAATGGGGGGGGCCATCAGCTCCACCCCAGCAGCTCATAACGGGGTGGGGGGGGGCTGTGGTGCGTCTGGTGGCTGAACAGCGGCAGCCCAATCCCAGCCCACCCCCCCACTAAAGGGGCACCTCACTGTCAACCCCCCCATCCCCTCACCAGCTCTGCTACTAGAGCTGTAATACCATCCCATAATAACAATAATCCACACA
Source organism: Albula glossodonta (assembly GCA_019788955.1). Taxonomy (NCBI): domain Eukaryota; kingdom Metazoa; phylum Chordata; class Actinopteri; order Albuliformes; family Albulidae; genus Albula; species Albula glossodonta. The sequence continues at coordinate 6,439 of JAFBMS010001276.1, read as the reverse complement.
GCACAACTTCCATCACCACCTTCATTCCTGTGTTTTTAATGACTTTTCCAGTTCCGCTTCAATTCTAATGTCAAAAAAAAGGAGCACGCGTATTTTTGATTACAGAATGAGGAACAACTGCAAAGCTATGCGATTAAGTCTGTGCACTCTCTCTCTCTCTCCTTCTCCAGTGTGCACCGTACGCCGCTCCTTCACGCTGACAGAGAGCGTAGCCTACACTTAATAAAGCTGAAGGGCACATGAGGAAATGCCCTGCAGTAATTTAGCTTGCAATTACTAACCCAAATTTCATAATCGTTCGTAATCAACAGCTCATGTCCTATAGAGGCTGATCAGATCCTAGGTTATGGTTATGGTTATGTAACTCATCTCTCAGTGCTGAGGAGGCCTGGTGCTAATCTCATAATCCCATTCTATACATCGGCATCATCACCCTGAATGACACACATACAGGTGTCGAGTCTAAGCCAGGTGGGTGACCCCCAGCACATAGTGGGTCAACAGGGACCTGTAGCCACATAGTCCAAAAGGTCACCGGGTTCAATGCTTCTTCAGACCGCTCCCTCAAACTGGTTTAATTATGCAAGCTCAAAAACAAAAAAATCGTTTATACAACCAAAATGAACACCTCGTAAGATCATAAATTATAATCATAAATTAAGAAATAAAAGACCTAGTGTTTAACAAGGGGTGGGGTGTATGACGCATCTTGTCGAAAGCTATTCAAAGTCATGTGAGCTTGGATTGGTTCAACCAAAACTAAACCTGAAAAATGAAACAAAGTCAATGATACTGGTAAACTACAGCTCCCCCTCCCAAAAACACCTGCATGGTCTACATGAAGTAGGCTATTCCAAAAAGCAAGAGGTCTTGCCCAACTGGACAACATCCTGACGAATGAATACATTTAGGAAAATTACAGTTAAAGCAACCTCCACTTAAACACCAATACTCTGAGGGAAACTCGTCATATTTTATAAGTTTTCATTTTTTATCAAGCCTCAAACACATTTATCAGTAAGACTAACCATTACACACAGTTGGCAATATAGTTCCCACAATTTTAAATTACTGCAATATACTATGAGAGAATAACACACTATTAGTATTGTATATGTTACAAAAAAATAAACAAGTCTACTGAATGACAAAAAAAATGATTTGTGCTCACTCACTAAAGTAAGACAAATACTGGCCATGCCATCTTTCACACAGCTACAATGTAGATAAAAATACAGACAATTAGTCAATAAGATAAAATTATGTATTTTCAACCACTGATCATGATCTTCGAAAAAGTACTGTGCACCAGCAAGAGAACACCAACAAAATCCTTAAAACATTAACACTGTTGAGTGTGTGTGTGTATATATATATATATATATTTATTTATTTAAAATGTGTTCTTTTTGAGTGCCCTGTCCCTGACGAATGCCAGGCCTTGTGATCACATGACCAAACTGTGCAACGGCTGCAAGGTTTTCCCCCCACTCAGGCCACCTAAAACGGCGGTAATTCTTCTGTGATCACATCAAACCAACCCTGTGACAGACAAATTTTCACAGCGCCATTTCATTTTTTTTCTTTTTTTTTTTTTTACCAGCTGAAGGATTAGCTTCAGTTACCGTAGTCTGCAGTCTTGTGAAGCGAGTGGCTGTCCTTGCCACAGCTGAGATTTCTTAGGCCTACGATATATTTGTGCATCTGGGTATAATGCAACAGCCCTGGTGGTTTCGGGCTTTCAGATGCAACGCTACTGTTGCAGCTTTTTCTGTTTCACCAGACCACAAAGACAGCTGGCTCTTGATGAGCGTTAATTTGGCACAGAGGTCTGGACATCTGCGGGGAGGCACATAACTTCCCCTTTGATACCGACAGGCTTTTGATGTGAATCCAGGGATGCTCCAACGCGACGGTCAGCACAGAGGGACAGAGCAGCCACCCACGAGGCTCAATCCTGGAGACTCGCTTGGCCTGTTTCGGTCGTTCTTACGAAGGACAACAGTGAAGGACGGCAACCCATTGTAAGCAAGGCAATATTCTTATATTACAACTGTGAATAACAGCGAGTAATGACATGAATTCATACATAAACATGAATGCAACAACACCATTTCCCATGTATTGTGTGACACAAAAAAAGTGTGTCACACCTGAAAGAGAGCAGTTTCCAGCATCCAACATTTAAAGCCAACAGAACAAACGATGCCCTACTCCAACCAGAAATTCAAAAAGAAAACTGCGGCCTTAATGACCCTCGACATGTACCAAACCTACTTGGGGCCTATCTGAAGTCCATGGCGGAGCACATGGTGCTGACTCACATGGCTGTCCCCCCACAGTCACCTCACCTTTGGGAAAATTTGAAGGGGAAAGGCCAAACATACTGAAACATACTGGGATGCTCTGAAATAGTGTTGGAATAAGCTTGATTCTCAACTATGCAAAAAGTTGAAAAATCAATGCCAGACACAGTGCAAGCTGTGTTTCAGGCAAACAGAGGACATACCAAACGCTGAGAAAGTCAGACTTTCAGTCTGTGATAACAAATGTTTTTTGACTCACAGTAGTGTAAATGTTTAAAATCTTGTTTGAGGAATATCATCCGACCAGAAATGTGTATTAGACTATGATAAATGATGAAACGGAGTTCATGGCAGTGGATTCACTAAACCCTACTGTATACATTACAGAACAATGCCTCCTCTGACATTAGGACAGAACACCTTGCTCAACCTGTTGGTGCAAGTTAATTTGGTGTGTTTTGTGGGACATATCCAATTGTATGTGTGATTAAGGTATCGCATTTAATTTGTGCTCAATGTGGAAATTCTGGTTGACCACCAAACTGTTGTCATTTCAATGCAAATGACAGTCATTCAGGCACAATCACAGGGCAGGTTAATGTGTCTTACATTTCGCTCTACACATTAACCACTGTCAGTGACCCTGGTGGAGAAATGTTGTAACTACAATTAAGGGTGATAATAAAAACTCCACAGGTGCAGTTATTTTCCACTGATCCCCTTAACCTAAACAGACATCAACAACATAAGACCGGTTTCTATCCACAAGACCTGCTTCTGTGTGAGGGAGACATTTGACCCTACCCTTATATTGATATTCTAAGGCAGCATAAATATTTATACAGCCGGAGTTGCAGTGTAATGGAGGTCAAAGGCCAGACTCTTCCCCCACGGAAAGCAGTCTGACTGTGATGCATGTGTGGGCGGAGTCAGACCCTGATTGGGACATTCCAGAAGCGTCTTTGAGGGTGCCCTTCACTGCCCGAAGGACACATCTAGAAGTCTGCCAATACATAAAATACAAGTGGCCTGTAAGGACAAGCCACTATTTGAAAAATGTTGTTTAAGACCCTCTGGCTAGGTCAAAAAACCTGAAGCAAGGTGACAGTCACATTCAACACACCAAACCTGAACAACTTCTCACAGCACCTTAAAAACAATTTCCAAAAAAAAAAAAAAAATGAGAAAGGTTTATGAGTTAGGGCGGGAAGTGTGCCTGGAGATGTTGCTAACTTGCTCATTTGCAAGCATGTTCATGTTGAATTGTGCACATTTACGTTTCCCTCGTTTCTAAACGGAAGCATTTTGAGAAATTTAATAATAAAAAAAAAACTTCACAAAAAAGTCTGGGTGGAAACCCCCTTCCCATTTGTTACTTACTTGTGAGAGATTTTCTTTGTTTGACTGTCTGGTCTCCCCCTTATTACAGGACATCTATCAATGAAAGAAAAAGCAAAAGACTAACCGTGAGAACATTGGCTTTCACAAGGAAAACGTCACCTTCACTCCAACTCAATAACACAGAGAAGAGAGAGAGAGAGAGGTCCCCCAACCAAAGACAAACACAATCTTCTCAGAGGGCAATCAGGAAACAGTCACAGAGTAAGCGGTCTTTCACTTTTGCAACAGGAAATCTTTTTTCATTTTAATTTTAATAGTAAAATGAAGAGGGGCGTTTACGATGGTCCTCTCTTTATCGTAACGGTACAGATAGTTTGTTCACGCAAGTAAGAGCGGATGACCTTAAAATCTAGGACTAACATGCTAATGAATCCGCTGTCACAGCGCAGATGCTGCGTCGCAGTTTTCATTTAAAACGTGCAAACGTTTGCCTCCACATTAACACGGCAGACAGTTGTTTCAGATTCTGCATCACAAAACAATTCATTAATCACATTATCATAAAGTATTAAAAACAAACAACGTTTATAATCGATGAATGTAGACAAGACCAATAAATTTATTGTACCGAATTTATGACGAGGTAATTTTGAGAGCCATGTCTTTTCTAGACTAATTACGGACGGAATTATCGCTAAATTATGGCATGGAAATCCATTACCGATTTAAGATAAATAAACCCTATGATTAACTGCGGCATGGTTACCTTGGAGAAGAACACCCCGTGTCTTTCCTTAGTGCCACTATAGTACACAGAAAACTAACAATAAAGTGCGGTCACATGCGTCATTTTCCTCGGAACGTTGATGCTGAAGCAAGCCCCTTATGATTGAATAAGACGAAATATTCTAGCGTATTATTTAGACATAATAAATGTTTTAAATTAAGATTAGTTATCAAATTCTTAAAAATGCAGATATTTATAAATGTATTTAACTCACTATCTATTGCACCAAGTTGTGAATTAAACATTCACTCTTAGCAACACAGTCAATTCAACCAACGCTTAATTTCTCCTTTTAAGTTTATAGGGTTGAGTATCATTTTTGGATGGAGATAACTAGCTTTTGAGGGTCATTTTACGGAATTTGATCATTTGATTTCACCCAGTAGTCTGGGTATAGTCAGTATCTCACTTAAAAATGGTGCCACACTCAGTAGATGGTATCCAATTACATTAAGCCAAACCAGTTTATTTGTTGTCTTAACAGTGCAACAAAAACATCTGAGATTAGATTAGTTAAAGTGCACTGTAAAGAAAAGTTAAGTGAGTTAAGTTTTGGTTGCTTTCTAAACTGCAGATAGTTACAGTTTTGATACCTCCTTCATTTATTACTTCGGGGAAAATCATTTTTCCCAAAAGATGGGAATGTGTCAGATCATTTTATGACGGAGTGCACTCACCGCTTTTAGATATTTAAAAATAAAAAAAATCCTCTTTTAACAAAATCCATGGTTTTTAAGTACTCAATTATCAAAGCCATGATCTTTCAATATTTTTAATGATTGAAAAGTAATTAGCTGTGTGCAGATATTACAATGACAAAAAAATATGCGGTAAACTGAAACTGTCAGGTGCATTCACTTATTTTTAATTTCAGATGCTACACATTATCAGTTTTGGCAAGAAAAAATTTGAATGTATATTTTAGATGCAAACATAGAAAATATTTATAATGGACAGGTTCAAAAAGTTCATTTTACTGTAAGTTATATAAAAGAATAGATGAAATAAGACTGTTAATTGACACATATTGCAAGCCACCTCTCGATGGAGGTGCGTGGGACTAGCAGAGAGGGTCTGTAAGTGTTCATGTGGGTCTACTTTAAAAAAAAAAAACTTGGAAGACAATGCTGTGACTTCAGAGATCTCATACTATACCGTGATTGGTTAGGCGGAGGCTCAAGGGCACGCCCCTTTTTCGGAAGGCCCTACGGCAAAAAACACACGCATGTACAGCCATGGTGGAACATCGCCCACAACACAACTGCATTCAGACACACACACACACACACACACACACGTGCGCACACACGCATGCACGCACGCACGCACGCATCCAAACAAACAACATCAACCACTCAATCAACACACAGGGTGACACTTCCCGGACAAAAAAAAAAAAAAATTTTAAACCCAAGTTACCATCGCAAAAGGCAACCTAGAGATTAGCAGTCAGTTTGCCCCTGTAACATTTACCCCCCTTCATAAATCCATTCTGCCAGACAAGAGCACCGGAAATCAAGTCCCCTTCCACAGCTCTCTGAGAGAAGAACACATTTCACAAAATACCTTTCCCACTGACAGTGTGCCACAACCAGCTCTGTTGTATGGGGAAAATGAAACGTCTGTTAATTAGGGGGCGGGGGGAGGGAGGAACAACACACCATGACAGCAGTACACATTGGGATTACAGACTGGTTGGTTATGTGTTAGAAAGACATTTGAGCTGTGCTGCTAATTGGCCTGCGTATTGTCCCCCTTTGCTGTGTGAGGGAACGACACGCAGGCCAGGACACGTCACAACTCGTGCCGGTCAGTCGTAATTCATATCTGACATGGAACAATTCCAGGAATCCAAACCCAGTAAAGATACGACATCAGGTCGCAGATAAATGGCAAGACCTCATCCTGATATATCGGGCAGAAGCTGCCACTTCAACGGTAAGGGTGGAAAGTTAGAAACTGGAGATGGGGTTTAAAGTCACCGGAAGGAAGTGGAGATAAAAAA
>JAFBMS010001275.1:0-44210 GCA_019788955.1 Albula glossodonta | reverse complement strand
ATTGAAAGGTTTGGTTTCAGCGTAGAAATAAGCACACAAACACGACGGAAACAATGTCGACAACACTCGTATTCAAATATATATCAAGCTCTCTCCTGCTGAGCGCGTTCGGTATTTACATCTAAACCTGAGAGAGAAAGTTGTTCTTGCTCACTAAGTGTGTGTATGTAAATAGAACCCGCACACCGATTTCAGACATGCAACAAATGGGTATTTCAATGTCCACGGAACTCAGACATACATTGCACTCAGAAAGGTCAAATTTCTTTTTTCGGAGCGTAAAGACCCAGCATCCGTAGACCATAAAGGCGATGTACTTTGCATCAGGGTGTAAGTAATACACTGCTTAGATTAAAACATACATAAGACACACCGCGTTATCTTAATGCGATTAAGGAACTGCAAGGAGATCGGGATTAGGCTGCTCTATCCATATGTAATGTTCTTTCATCAACAAACTAGTGCTGGGAATCTTTAGTTTAGGCACCTTGTGGTACGCATTTATATTGTGTCCCTTTATTACTTTAATGTTCGTTTAATGTATTATTATTTTTTATAATTAATTCGTCTTTAGTTTTGATTAATGCGCCCTTGGTTGATTACATTTATGTTTCCGCAATATTTTTTTTCGAATGCACTGATAATCCTTAATTTATAATCTTACATGTGCTGTCAGTCTCTAAACTGGGTAAAAAAAAAAAAAAACATTTTCTCAATCTGTCATGCCTTATGAGATGGTATGTTTCAAATAAATCAAGAGCGTCAACAGCATTAAGAATAAACTTGATTTATATTAATGAATGTTGTTTATTGAATGAATGTTGAGTCCACACGTCAATAATCACCCATGTTTTTTTTGGACAATAAACCACAAATACATATGTTAATAAACAGCATTACGACCTGCGCGACAAGGGTGTGTTCCCAACTGTTTTATGAGTGAAATATTAAAGGACACGATCATCTACAAAAACAAATGTCCTTTTTTTCTTTGAGGAACGCCAAGTTCTGGGAAAAAATAATAATAATACTGACACGCACTCACACTGTTTGTTGAAGACATTCGGCACACTATCTTACCTTGCAGACGGCAAGAAGTGGCGATGATATGATAGCTGGTTGCAATGGAAAACGTTGTTTCCTCCTGTGCCCACTTGCTTTCATTGAGCGAAATGTGATGGTGTTGTAAAATGCTCTTTCGCCACAGGGGAGGAGCTCCAAGTGGATGACTGACTGCGAGCGAACGACTTCCAATCCGCCCTCGTCCCTCCCTTCCCTGAGAGCAAAACCCAGCCAGTCATTAACCCAAGCAGGCAAACATCAACAGCCGAAAAGGTTGAACTGCGTCCTGCGCGTGAAGCATGGAGGTTTTTTTTTTTTTTTTTTTTTTTTTTTTTTTTTTGTGCTAACAGGTGGCAACTAGGCCGAACCCACAGAATCACTCACTCTCTCCATCTTTCACGCCCGACACATTCTGTAGTTATGCCACGGCCGGCGATGCCCAATTTCTAGGTGGACTTACAGAGGAGAGTTGCCGTGGTTACGGCAGCAGAGTTATGCCTGAATGGCACGTGCCGTGGCGAGGGCTAATCCTTCCTCAGGCACCGGTAGGGCGATGGGCAGCTGCAAGTAATCTAAATAATCCAGGTGATTGGCGCTCTGATTAACCATTCCCCAGCAATATCCGGAGAACAAGACAACAGAATTTTAGCACGATTAGTTTCGTTCCTTCGAAGCATTCCTGTGTCAACGTTTGTGACCATGCACAATTTCTGTTATCATATTATATTGCATGGAGAATGGTTATGTGATTTGAATTAAATTAATGTTAGTCAAAGGGGGTCCTCAGCAGACATATTAATAATAATAACTGATATTTATGTATCATAAATCATACATGTCAAGGTTTTAAAACAACTTACCAGGGGGTTTTGTTAATGAGCTACCTTTGAATGTACGACCTCAGCAGCTCCACGCAGCCTGCCTTTATTGCATCGCGAAGGGGGGAAGAGCGATTCAATGATTTACCCAAAACACCCAGAGGACCGTGCCCCGGCGTTTCCTGGCATGGCTCCATACCACAACAGAGGCCGGAAGAACAGGTCAAGCAGCTAAGTAAGCGGGCCAAAGAGGGCATGATGGAGTGGCTCTGTCGGTGATGTCCCATCTAAGCGATACAGAATGCCCCGGTGGCTGTTTTGATTTGTTTCCCCTCATCTGCTCCATCCCCGACGGAGACCCGATAGCAAGGGCTGGAACAGGCCCTGACTCGCTGGTGATCCAGCTGTCTGTTCCCCTGCCGCTTTGCCAGAGCATCCTCGGAGCGGCGAGTAACGAGGCCGACAGGAAGAGCCCTTTCCTCCCCACAGAGCACCTGGCTCCTGACTCACCTCCAGTGAGTGGTTTGTTCTTCAGACTGAGCAACAAACTTTAGGAGCGGTCATATCTCGCAGTGACACTTAAATGCACTGTATGACTTAAATGCGGTATATTGGGGGATGTGGCCTCTGACTGGACTTGGATTATGGCAGAAAAGAATTTCATTCACATTTAAGTCTTGGTGAAATTGCTTTTGTCCAGTTATCCTATCCCACAAGGATATAACCAGGTAGGCTGTTCTGCAGGATTGAAAGTGCTGAGTCACCATTTGAAGAAGTGAAACAGCTAGCACCACACATTTGGCTGTAAAATGTTCCAATTTATATCCCATGATAGTTATAGAAAATAAATGCATGCAAATCAAAATGCTGTATCTCTATAGCACATTTTTATCGAAGCTCGACAGCTGTTCATTACGCTACACATTTAGGAGATGCGTTTATCCAGAATGGCTGAGACACTTTACAACCCTTACAGCTGCACACTTGCTGAAGCAAATCAGGTTAAATGTCATGCTCAAGGAAACTAAGGCAGTGTCCCACCGGGGGATCCAGGGAACTGGAACTGAGCTTTAGGCCCAGTTTCTTAACCACTACACCACATAGAGCCACTCCAATATAATCCATATGTCATGGATATAACTTGTCAATGTAACATTGTTATGCATGAAGGTTAGGTGCACGTATGTTATGTGTGCTGAATGCGACACACTGTGCCATGTTATTCTCTGAAAGGCAACAGACAGGACAGAAGCTCATTTTATTACATTTCGGTATGTAGCAGATAGCTTAATCTAAGAGGATTTACAATGTTTCAAATTGTTTACGCACAACAAATACCCACTTAAACAGCTGGGTATTTACTTAAGAAAATCAAGTGAACTACAGTACCTTGCTTGTGGACACTGCAGCAGTGCTTCGCCTGGGAAATGAAAAAAGCAGCCTCCGAGTTACACTACCAGTTCCCGAAACCGTTTAACCGCACTACAGCCCCATTTCACTGCTTGAATCCCACTTGCAGATATGCAGCATGACGTTCTGACCACTGAAACTTTCACCTAAGATGTTCAGTTGTTCAGTTTCAATTGTTTAACTCATATTTATTCAGTTTCAGAACAGTATTTCCAATAAGTAACAATAGGAGCATGAGGTACCATAACCCCCAAAACTGTGTTTTTTTGAGAGTGCTATTATTCGTAAATTCAACGTTTCGAGTCTTCTCTCATAAAGGCTATTAGGGAAGCAGACTAACAAAATTGCACTAAGCTTGCTGAACATAAAGGACATCTGTCTATTTATTTCTTTGTCACTATTTTTATCTGTCTGTCTCTCTTTCTCTCTCTCTCTCTCTCTCTCTCTCTCTCTCTCACACACACACACACACATATGTATGTATGCACATATCCCACACTTCTCATCCACAGCCATTTCATCAGGCCCACCACGGATGTCTTGAGCTCATGATGTTCATCTCAGGAACATTTTATGATTTTTTCCTTCAGGAGAAAATGGCCGTATCATTGCAGCTGTAGTGTAGCTCCAGCCCAAGGCTGGGACTGACATGCTGTAATCATGTACGACACAAAGTTCATATCCAGAGCGAGCTCGGGGGGGTCAGGTGGTTAGCGTGCAACCTACGTGGCAGCTAGCTGACAGGGTCATGTCTAAGGTGAGGAGAGAGAAGATTATCAATTAAGACCTATGCTAAGGCCAACCGCCGTGGTCTGGCCCACTGCCATTCAGCCTCTGCTCAGCTACCATCACCGACCAATAGCAGCATGAGCATGTAATCACCTGCCAATCAGCAGCCGATGCATCATGGGTCAACAGCCAATCACCTTTGTTCATATTCACAGGTCAGTACAATGAGACCAAATGAGGGGAGACTTGGAAAGAGGAGAGGAAAATGATGTTCAGCACAATCTGTGGAGGGAAAATATTCCATCTTACGAACACACCTGCGCAAAATGGCAAAAGCTATGAACTATATTGCAAAAATGGTTAAACTCTGCTTAACAGACTGTGTGGTTTGGAAGTCTAAAAGCCCAGAACGAGCTGCAACTTGATTGATGTAAAAGACTTGCTCTGCCAGACCATTAGCACAAACTGGGCTTCTGTTTAGCATAAAATCTCTCTGCATCACGCAGTATGTTCCTATTTCACCAGGCCAGGTGAGGGCTATTGAATTTAGATGCGCTGTCGCGAGCTGCGGCCATGCTGAGGGTAACCATAATCCCTTGTACAGAACGATAGATTAATACAACTTTGTCAACGACTAGATTAGACCTTTAATTGCCAAAGCTGCAGCTTTATTTAGACGCTAATCGTCGTGTGTTCACTGCTTTTCTGTGAAAATGACCCTTACACTGCGCAGGAACATATCAGATTATCTATTTCCAAACTGGCCCTGGACACTTATGAAAAGATAGATGCAGGGAAACAGAGCGAGAGACTAATTACTGGTACACGACCTCTGAACTTGATCCTGTGAACTAGAATGACCTAAGTAGCCTGACTGACCTGCTGTTAGGTAGGTATACTGTCTGAGGAGATGAGCATGCTGTAACTCCAAAGCCCATATGTATTAATGCTAATAATGCTAATAGGTAGGTATACTGTCTGAGGAGGTGGGCATACTGTAACTCCAAAGCCCATATGTATGAATGGTAATAAGGCTAATAGGTGGGTATACTGTCTGAGGAGGTGGGCATACTGTAACTCCAAAGCACATATGTATTAATGGTAATAAGGGTAATAGGTGGGTATACTGCCTGAGGAGATGGGCATACTGTAACTCCAAAGCCCATATGTATTAATGGTAATAAGGGTAATAGGTGGGTATACTGTCTGAGGAGGTGGGTATACTATAACTCCAAAGCCCATATGTATTAATGGTAATAAGGCTAATAAGTGGGCATACTGTAACTCCAAAGCCCATATGTATTAATGGTAATAAGGCTAATAAGTGGGCATACTGTAACTCCAAAGCCCATATGTATTAATGCTAATAAGGCTAATAGGTGGGTATACTGTCTGAGGAGGTGGGCATGCTGTAACTCCAAAGCCCATATGTATTAATGGTAATAAGGCTAATAGGTGGGTATACTGTCTGAGGAGGTGGGCATACTGTAACTCCAAAGCCCATATGTATTAATGGTAATAAGGCTAATAGGTGGGTATACTGTCTGAGGAGGTGGGCATTCTGTAACTCCAAAGCCCATATGTATTAATGGTAATAAGGCTAATAGGTGGGCATACTGTAACTCCAAAGCCCATATGTATTAATGGTAATAAGGCTAATAGGTGGGTATACTGTCTGAGGAGGTGGGCATACTGTAACTCCAAAGCCCATATGTATTAATGGTAATAAGGCTAATAGGTGGGTATACTGTCTGAGGAGGTGGGCATACTGTAACTCCAAAGCCCATATGTATTAATGGTAATAAGGCTAATAGGTGGGCATACTGTAACTCAAAAGCCCATATGTATTAATGTTAATAATGCTAATAGGTGGGTATATTGTCTGAGGAGGTGGGCATACTGTAACTCCAACGCCCATATGTATTAATGGTAATAAGGCTAATAGGTGGGTATACTGTCTGAGGAGGTGGGCATGCTGTAACTCCAAAGCCCATATGTATGAATGGTAATAAGGTTAATAGGTGGGTATACTGTCTGAGGAGGTGGGCATACTGTAACTCCAAAGCCCATATGTATTAATGGTAATAAGGCTAATAGGTGGGTATACTGACTGAGGAGGTGGGCATACTGTAACTCCAAAGCCCATATGTATTAATGGTAATAAGGCTAATAGGTGGGTATACTGTCTGAGGAGGTGGGCATACTGTAACTCCAAAGCCCATATGTATTAATGGTAATAAGGTTAATAGGTGGGTATACTGTCTGAGGAGGTGGGCATGCTGTAACTCCAAAGCCCATATGTATTAATGGTAATAAGGGTAATAGGTGGGTATACTGTCTGAGGAGGTGGGCATACTGTAACTCCAAAGCCCATATGTATTAATGGTAATAAGGCTAATAGGTGGGTATACTGTCTGAGGAGGTGGGCATACTGTAACTCCAAAGCCCATATGTATTAATGGTAATAAGGCTAATAGGTGGGTATACTGTCTGAGGAGGTGGGCATACTGTAACTCCAAAGCCCATATGTATTAATGGTAATAAGGCTAATAGGTGGGTATACTCTCTGAGGAGGTGGGCATACAGTAACTCCAAAGCTCATATGTATTAATGGTAATAAGGCTAATAGGTAGGTATACTGTCTGAGGAGGTGGGCACACTGTAAATCTGAAGCCCATAAGTATTAATGGTAATAAGGCTAATAGGTGAGTATACCTAAAATCCAAAAAGTTTAGGAGGGTGTACTCCATATATATGCATATATCCTCAGCTACACAACTGATTACATGGTAAATTAGTAACTTATCAGAAACTCATACAGAGCAGTGTCCAGTGTGGGTGATCATAACTGCATTCATGGATGAATATGAGCAACACAATCAGACTAGGTCAGCAGCATTCCCAGAGCAGTAAATGTATCTGTGACATCACTAGAACTGTAGGGCAAGTTATAACTACAGTTACCCCAGTCCTACCGCAGATAACTGCAATCCTGAACATTAATAACACATCGATGACTCTGAGCAGGGAAGGCGCACGCTTTCTTCATCAAAGGGTGAGCGAGCGGGGTGGGGGGTGGGGGGTGGAGACAGAGGGGGCATGACATCAGCACTTTTTGACAATGCCCCTCTCCGGCTGAGCGGGGGGCTCTGGGTTTATCTCCCACATAAAGGACGGGGCCTGTCACGGGACCCCCATTTAGTCATATCCAAAAAAAAAAAAAATCTGCCTGATAGAGAAAACGACGGCGTTTCACTGTGAATCCGGGCTTTGTTTGTGCGCTGTATTGTTGTGAGGATTTGTTTTAGGGAATGGGAGGGACTGTGTCAGAACTGGGTGTCGGGGATGGGGGCGGGGAGTATTGAAGGGAGGCTTTTTTTTGGCCGGACTGTGGAGGGTGACTAGGTGAAAAAGGCTAGGTTCATAAAACACAGACACCACCTATGGCCTAAGAAGAATAGCACCACAGCATGACAAGCCTGCCTAGAGAATGAGATCAGGTTCCAAACTCATTATCAAGTGCATTCAATACTCAGAAAGTTGGATTTTGGACATTGGACATTGCATTAAAATTTGTATATATTGCTATATGTTTTTTATTAACTTAATTTATGAACTTATTTCTGTGATATTAAAAAAAATACACATATTTACATTACGTATTGCATTTTTATATAGGTACTGCAGATCCATGGAGCACATTCAGCGTGTAGAAGCTGTACTCAGTTTTGAGAAGCCCAATGTGAATAATCTGGGCTCTGTGCTCCATGGGATATTAGTGGACCATAAATGAACCGCAAATGAACCATCAATGGGCCATGATATTTTACCTGCACTCTCAACTGTGGAGGCGTTTGCCAGATCTGTACCACTGTTGCTCTTAACTCGTGTGGATGGACTTATGTTCGCTCACAGTGTAAACCACCCTGGGTAAGGCTGTCCACTAAATGACTGTGATATAATGCAAAAAAAAAACCAGTCAACAGCATAAGTGCTTTGACGTGCGTGCATTCCGGTAATCAAAACCCACCTTAGGTCCAGTGGTCGGCTCTCAGTGGCCGGAGTTTGAATGCACTTTTGATGGGGGTTTACATAATGTAAGGCATTCACTATGATTTATTAAAATGGCAAAGAATGTCACTCATGTAGTGCAGGGGTGGAGCGAGAGGACGTCTCATGCTTTTTGACTTTACCAAAACTGATGCCATTCATTGTGGTAATCTGACATCTTAGATAAATTCCGGAGGCATCTGAGAGGCATTTGAGCTCTGGAGATATCTGACAATCTCGTTCATCTCGGTCAACCACTCCTCAATATGGGTCAGACCTGGGCCCACAGCTCATAACTGAACCTCAGTGAGCCTCCAAGCAGGACACAAGGCTCAAGGCTTAATCCGGGTCTTTATGGATCACCCATCACTGGGGCAAGCTCCTGGTAACAATGGGTTTAACCATGCTCTCAGACGCACGGCTGAGACTGCCGCAGATAAGTGAAGACAGGTTCAGAGCTCACACTCTCATGCATTCTGCACATGAACCTCAAAGAGAAAGGTGTGTACCTGCTAAATATATGTACATACACAATCCTACCGTGCTGCAAAAAAAAAAAAACTCTACTGAGAAATGTTCATTTTCTTTTACAAGCTGAAATCCCTCACCTGTGACTCTGTCTCTGTTATACAACCTTGGAAACCCTTATTGAAATAAAATATATTAAAATAAAAGATCACACCCAGGATGAATACAGCAAAATGTGTGTGTATATATTGCCATGTACAATTTTAAAATTATTATATGTTTTGATATTTTCCAAAAAATTCCAAATTTTATAATAATACTGAAGATCTGAGGAGATATGCTCAAACGTAAACAAGCAATGCTCAATTTTGAAAAGCCCATTGTGAAAAAATTCACAAGAGCTCCATGTAAAGTGGATTACAAGTGAATATGAAAGGACCTCAGTTGGACCACGGGCAAACTGTAAGTGGACCATCGGCAGACTGTAACTGGACCATGTTGATTAAGGGATTCAGAAGCCTTGTGAAGGTTCTGCTCGCCTGACCCGCTAACGGGATTTAGGAGCGCTAATCTGCAGCAGCCCGTCTCCTGTTAAATACAGGGGGCCGATTAGCACTGAGAACAGGTAGCAGGATGGGCAGAAAGTGCAGGGGGTGGGGTGGAGGGGGTTTGCAAATAAGGACCATCAGTGCTGGAAAACCCCTGCTTCAGACAGTAGAGGTACCACCATCGCCCCATCCCACATCACATACTGCGCCCTGTATAGTAAGCAAAAATCAGTATGTGTAGCATGTAGTGTGTCCAAAATCTAAAACCAGCTGAATCAGTATGAGAGCGTTACCCGGATGGCATACTGCTTCCGTCAAAATTCTGCAGTGCGCAAGGACTGCACACTGTGCGCTATCCCACAAGCCACTGAGTGGATAGATACCAAAGAAGAACACGGCAGAGACGGCAGGGTTCTGTGACATTTGATGACGGATGTACGTCAGTTGCAAACGTCCGGGCTATCAGACTGAAGAAAGTAGTGACCCATAGTATGTCCGAAATCTCATGTACTGGGCTGGGTAGCAGGCGCTACTTTGACGTAAGCGCAGTATGCCTTTGTTCAAATTTTGCAGGCAATGATTAGAATGCGATTTCAGACGCGGGGCATGTGTTTGTTCCACCCAAGCGCTAAACCAGCTGATTGTAATTAGCACAGCTCTTGAGGCAGGTAGGAAGCTGATTAAAGAAATTGTCAGCATTCACATTTACATTTTGACATTTGTTCGCTCAGCTTAAGCTTTCCTCCAAAGTTACTGACAATACAGTGAATGCATACATATTTTGGCATCTATACATGGGCCAGCAGTGTAGTATAATGGTTAGGGATCTGCACATCCAATGCAGATGTGGTGAGTTTGATTGCCGGGTAAGACACTGTTGTTGCTCCCCAGAGCAAGGTAATTAAGCTGAAAAGCCTCAGGGAAAATCCAGCTGTATTAGTGACCAGTGTGTAGAAATGTAGCGCATGAGTCACTTGGGATAATACTGCCTGCTAAATGTAATGTAATAAAGCTGGTTAAATATATGGGTATAACAATGAATTACAGCGCCTCTGCTTTCCTGAAGCCAGCGTTTCTCCTCCGCTGATGGTGAGAGGGCCTGATTCTGCATGTTAATGGGAGGGAAAGACTTTTACAAACAACACCTTCTTCGTGCAGGATTTTGTTGTCGTAAACCTTTGACTTGCATGTCACTTCAAGCTGAAAAAGAACAGGCTGATAAAAATCGAAAATGCACATGGAGTGAGTCACGGGCCCAAGATCTAATGCCTCCAGGTCACATACTTTGGAGAACGACTCTGAAGTACCAGCAGGAAACAACAGATGAAATCATGATGGGAAGAACTGATAGCGACTTATTCAGATGCAGACGACGATACACAACGAGCACAGTATTCAAAGCTCCTCACGGTGACATCTGACTGTGGGTTCGTAGGAAAGCAGCTGGTAGTTGCCAGGAGTTTAATCTCTCAAGTGGCCTGCTGACGGGGTTATCCTTGCTTCGGGAGACCTGATGATGGTCACCGATAGCCCCTGAAAGTCCTGCAGGTGACCCCGTCAAGGACGTCCATCGGCCTGGTCAATGCCAGTTGATGCTCCCAAACAGAGTAGCTCAGAAAGCAGGGGAATGTAATGGTTAGTTATGAATTTGCTCATTTAGAAACCTATTTGTTGAAATTACCTCTTCCTCCTGAATGTACATTTTACTGAGTCAAGTGCAATTTACACTGACTAGGCAAGGGGATCCAACCTAACAGCCAGAGCCCAGAGACCAGGACCAGAGAAGCAGGTGGTGACAATGTGGTGCTGTCTCCTTATGGCCAGTCAGCTGTATACACAAAAGCAAAGTTTGAAAACTGAAGAGCTCTGTTTGTTTTGCCCTCAGATGAAGACAAGGAAATGCCTTTTTTCAAATACAGGAAAATTTCAAAAATAAATTTTATTTATAGATTATTTTCAAGGTGAACAATCTCAAAGTGCTCTCCTGTGTGCAAAATGAAGAAGCAAAAATCGCAGCAGAATAGCAAGTCAGTATTTGAGGCTGACTTGAAGGCCCCAGTGGATGGAGAAATCCAGGTTCAGTGGCCAGATTTCCACTCGGTTCAAATCTGAACACTAAATCAGTGATTACTCAAGTCCCTTCCTTAGTTTTATTCGCGTTTTATTTCTCATGGTGGAAATCCTATTTGAGCACGACCGGAGGCAGAAACGGGCAGCTGCCAGCTATTTGTCTCTTTGGCTGTTCACAAGTCGGCGGCTGGTCAAGGT
Source organism: Albula glossodonta (assembly GCA_019788955.1). Classification (NCBI taxonomy): domain Eukaryota; kingdom Metazoa; phylum Chordata; class Actinopteri; order Albuliformes; family Albulidae; genus Albula; species Albula glossodonta. Next base: position 32,857 of record JAFBMS010001275.1, on the reverse strand, counting down.
TAATCGTCACAGAACAGAATTACAGGTGGCTCCCGCGAATAGTGAGATAGAGGAAGCCGAGCAAGTAAACAACGTTTCCTCGCGAAGAAGGCTACTGAGAATGCAATGGACGACGAAGCAGAGAGGAAGGAAAGAGGGAGAGAAAATTATTTTATATGAGCTGATGATATCAAGGCCCAGAGGATGAGCCGTAATCCCATTTTAATCGCGGCAGGATTTATTAAACAGTAACAGCAGGTCTAAATATCCGCAGATTAGCAGAGAGCGTGCCTGGGTAATCAGGAGCACGTAGGGTGATGCGCCCGCTACTTCCCCACGGCCACGGGGCACCGTCCATGTCCGCCTGGATCCCTCCGCTGAGTTACTTCCTGAGTTGGTACAGCGCAAGGAGAAGGACGACATTATGGAGATTTAAGGGGCGTAGACGTCAGGCACGTGCCAGCCAGTCTAGCACCTGGATCCTGAGGATCTGGGATTGGGGTGCACGGAGACGTAGCTCGCGCATAACCTGCGATAATGACCCAAATTATTCCCCATCTCACAACATTGTGGAAAAGAAGGATGTTGTCATACACTGAAATGAAATTCAACAATAATAAACATGTATTGTTACGTAAACAAAAAAAAAAAACTACTAACAGCACTTGTCCTGAAACTTCATTCCCTGAATAAGACCAATTTCACAGAGCTAAAAGGAGAGGGTGCCACCTAGTGGTTAAATTCAGCCAGTATACTCGCATAAACTTACCAACATGGTAAAACAAACAACTACTGGCAATTCATGTGAAATAACCTAACATGGCAATGTTGTTTTGGATATTTTTGTCATTTACCATAACAGTGACAAAAATTTTCTGATCCCAAGTGATATTGTATTTTATCATATGAGGGTCTTACAGTTTTAATAAACAAAATAATAGTAGAGACTCTGATAATTACTTACTTTACGGTTAACAAAAACTAATATTTCCATGTGTTTCAGTTCAATACATTACTGCCAATATGAACAAAAGCAGATTTGAGGGCTTGGAATTTGCCTCAGTGTGAAAAAATTCAAAAACATTTACACCAATACAAATTTCAGTCCACGCACTATGCAGCAACTCTATACACAGTCACACACAAACATCCACACTTGTTCTGGGGCATCAAACTCCAGTCAATTGTTGTTCAGGTGCACATTTGCATTTTTGTCCTCTCTTTTTGTCCTGTATTCCATGGAAACATGTGGAGTGGAAAACTGGTAACTGCAGGATAGAGCCTAACCTTGGCAAACGAATGGAGTAACATCGCGCTTCCTACCCACGCAATTCATAACATCACCCACACAACGTCACAGAACACACAGACGTGCCTGCACTTTTCTAATTTGATGTATTTATTTTTACTTAACCGTGATTTTACCATGACATAATCACAATGAGATTTATCATTTCCTTTTCTGTGGCAGCGCAGGTTGAGAAGGCATGAAAAAACAAACATCACACATCAATGAAGGGCAAAAACATCAAGCTTTTCCCCCCAGGTCTATACCCTACTGTAGGAGTGCTTCCAGCAAACACAATGTGTACTATGATCGGACTCAACACAGTCAAATCATGTGATCTTAGTGTATATATATTTATTTGTCAATCTACACTCTTAGAAGAAAAGGGTCTTTCTAGCACCTGTTGGAGTTCTTCATTTGCCCTGCTGGGGGAACCCTTAAAGGTTATTCTTAGATACTGATATCTTTAAGGGGTTCTTTATATAACCCTCACAATGTGGCTCCTCAGAGAACCCCTTCGAGTGAAATCAATATCAAAGAAGAACATTTAAGGGTTCTCCAGCTGGACAGGCGAGGAACCCTTACAGAACCTTTTGTTTTTCGAAGAGTGTGTTATGTGTCAGTGATGTCGTTGGGGCTGGCCCCTCCCCTGTATGGTTAATTAAAGGTCACATTAGATCGATGTGTCCTCTGTGCTCTGTGGCTCTGAGGACAGAAATGTCAGGAGCAGATTGAACACTCTTGCTTCCCCCTGTTTGATTTAGTCTGGAAGTGTGCATACTTTGAGTGCTCCACTAATTCAGTCATCCTTTCCTTCTGAAAAATTCTCAAAAGCTCCCCAACGCATTGAGTAATCAGCTGAATGGCCCCAGCTGAGGTCGCGCAGGTCTGTCTCGCTAGAATTGTGTAGGCACACAGGTACACCCCATCCCAGAATTCCACGGAAATCTGTACATTTCCCGAAGGAGGGGTTTTCCCCAAATATTCCACAATCACTCATGCAGGGTGGATGTTCCATGAAATTTGTGTGAGTGTTTATACATTGAGTTATCAGGAAAAGAGAGTAACGGCATGTAGTGGTCTTATTTACTTTATTGACTGAAGATCAGATCGAGTTATCAGGAAAAGAGAGTAACGGCATGTAGTGGTCTTATTTACTTTATTGACTGAAGATCAGTTTTGGTTTTTAGCAGAATGGGCTCTTCACAGTAATTTCTCCAAAAAAAGGGTATGAATCATCAAAACAACTGCAATATAAATAGTACCCACAACACAGATCAGAGACGAGAAAAGCATTAGCCTCATGCCTTACTGTACATCACAGCGCTGAAGTTGTTTTACGGATATGGTTGGAATATAATCACAAAAGAATATAATCCTAGCAAAGAGTTAAGAGTGGACTTTTCCAGGTAAGAGAACATTTGTTTAACTGAATATGTTTAACCTCTGGAAAACCAATGAAATCTATTTAGTGATAACTTTAGACCACTTTGATCCAACACTCAAAAAAATGAAACATTGACTTTAATCAATATAACACCATTTAATCGGTATGACACCTTAACATTTTTGCTTTTAACTCACGTACAACAATTTGTAAATTGTTTAAATTTAAGTCAATGTTTCTTTTTTTTGAGTGAATGATTGATTGTTAATACATTATCTGGGTTAAGTAATGTATTGATTAGAAATATAATGTATTGATCATTTTCAGCAAAGGGTGATCTGTGAACACTGATGCCATTGGGTAATATTAAAAAAGAATATTAATAAAAACAAAGAGTCTCTTTCCATCTAATCACAGTAATTTATGAAGTATACACTTGAAAATGATACTTTGGATCAAATCCATCCATTTGCTACAGTCAATGCTACTGCTACATCTCATTTTAAAAAAAGTGATTTTTAAAATCCTATGTAAGATTTTACATATGGTGGAAAAAAAAACTAATAAAATTAGGTTGAACAAACTGGTGTTATTCTTTATAAAGTTGATCCAAAGTACATGTTTAACTGTATATGAACAGTTCCCAGTTTATGTTTCAGATCTAACTAAAGCAGATTTGAATTGATCCAAAGTGTCATTTCATGCAACGGTTTGTTTTCCAGTGTAGAGAGAAGTGTAGGTATTTTTTCTTATGGATTTTGTCCAAAACTGTAGACGCAATCCACATGCACTCTGAAAATGTTATATTTCACAGTGTTGATAACAGATAACAAAAAACTCCTCAAAATGTGACCACTTCACTTTTCACTGATTTCACTTTTCACAGATGATTGTAAATAAAATGATGATTGTAAATTTCAAAATACATTTATTGAAATACTTTGGAAGTATGGAAAGCACAACATTTCAATGAACAAATTGTTCATCCATAGCTATGTGCTAAATTCGTCGCTCAGAATATAATCTGAAACTGCCTATAACATGTAGCCCAAATTGCTCTAATTTAGTAATACACGTCTTTAAAATACACGGTGCGTTTCCAATGACGCGTAGAGCAACTGAGCCTTAGTTAAATAAAATGTTTTAACAGTTTAATTAAAATGTTGAATTTTTACACGTTATTTATTAGGTTGTCTGAAAATGGACGAACATAAACACTCAGAGAAACTGTGAATAGTTTATTAGAGTTCAGTAACTTGGAATATTTTTTTGAACAAAGTGTTGTCTATATTATATATTATAGACTATAACATTCGATGGCACCATTACTCTTTACATATTAAAACAAAATAGCTGCTTTCCCATTTTAGGTAGATAAAACACAGCATCCCAACCCGGAAAGAAATGTCTGCTGTTCGTTGCATTTTATTTAGGTACATCGTTGAATAATTTAACATAATTGAACAGAATATCAAATAAATGCTGCTTAGTATTTTAAGAGACTAGGCCTTTTTGATAGCCCCAAGGAGTATGGTCGGTAAATACAGTATTACCTTCTGAGAATTAATTCATCCTTTCACCTTTTGTATGATTTAGCACACAAATAAAGAACAACATAAGTACACATAATGCATAGGACCGGCCTTTCAGCATAACTAGACTCACAATTTCCAGAACTACATCAACTACTGCTGTGTCCAAAACGTGTAATATGTGACGCGCTATACGATAATATGTAAATGACAAACTTCATTCGTGTAAGTACTGTGGAATTATCAATGTAACTCAGGACAGTGTCTTTCGACCGCATGAGGAATTCGCCTCTGAAATCGAAGTTTGCCAAATCAACCTAACTTTCTTTTTTTACTCCAGTGTAGTAAGAGTCGCGGTCTGGCTGCGACGTCGAGCCACTCCCCCACAGCGACCGCACCTTGTTCGTGTATTCCAGCGCAGTACGCTGATTCATGGGAACTTCACTGTTGGTTTTTCCCGAATCCCCCGTTTCCTTAGAACTTTACTCAGCGGCTGCATGAAAGTTACGTGGCTAATTATCCCTCTTCTGTAACACGAGGGAATATCTGGGGAAACACGAATAAGAAGCGGGAACTCTACTTTTTCCCACAGACAACGCGTGTACTTTCCAAGGAGCTTTACCTGAAGGGAAAGTTTAATCGGTCGCCTACGGAAGTTACCAGGATGGACAGAGTCTAACGCTTGCAGCATCCTTTGGTTTATACATATATGTTGGTACGTATGGGTAATTTCTGTGCACGGTTTAAGAACGTGTTTTAGACTGCGACAAGCATACAATGGTTTGATGGTTTGAATGATTGAATATTTTCACATGTGATAGAGGCAATAGTTTGCACAAACTAAATACAATTATGGCTGCCAATTCAGAATATAGTGAAGGCCTATACAGGCCAATATGCAAGCGAAGCTTAAGTACGACCATACGTAAACGTTTTGTGAAGTGAGATATGGATATAAGGAGACAGTCTTCACTTTTTTCACTTTTTTTTTCGTTGTTTTAAAAATATGCCTTTGTCTTTAAAATAAGCATTGATGCAACTTAATATTTTGTTTACGAACAGATTTTGTTTACCTCTTTGTCATTTTGATTTATTTTCACATTCTTTTCACTTTTTTGTAATGATGAATGAATGACAATGCTCGGTTACAACTTGATTTTTGTTTTAGTTGTCAATGATTTTTCCTTCTCTATATGTGTGAGTCAGGATATTCCAGGTGCTTTACGAGGTTGTTTGCTTATGCCACCATGACTGTCGCAAGAACAGGGACTTTAAATTACAACGTTTAAAGCTCACCGCTAAACGTAGCTACAGAATAAGAATGTTTGTCCTACTTTAAATTAAAATTTGCATTTTATTCGCAAATATCTGTACTCAGGATGATTAATGTTTTATTGAGTCTTCATTCCAATATATAGTTGTATGTAAGTTTGGGCATCCCTGTTCTATGTTAAACTTACAATGAATCTCTGAGAACAGAAGCTGATATGACCTCTAAGTTAGATATAATATATTTCTGCACACTTTGTTGCATGTTCATTATTTGTTTGTATTCATTATCGATTCAAAATAATTGAGAGAAAGTGAACTTCATTTGACCAGTGGTTCCGAACTTTCGCATGCAACAGCATTCTATAGGTTTAGTTTTTCCCTGGTGATTTCTTAAAAGTGAGATCGTTTTCTTTTTAATGGGTTGTTATTCTCATATCGTATACCAAGTTCAGGTATACTATTTAAAGACATACATGTTTTTTATATGAAAAATTCTCTCTTTTTTCCACAAAACAGCACACATGACAAAGCACAGTAAAAGTCCACTGTCCTGAGGTAGAACTTCAGTGTGTAATGGTGATGATGATAATAATAATAATAATAATAATAATAATAATAATAATAATAATAATAATAACACAACAACAGTTAAAACAACAACAACAATAATAATAACTATTATTATTATTATTATTATTGTTATTATATTGCCAATAATAATAATAATAATAATAACAAGGGACCTTAGCATCAATTTTATTCCAGTTTTTGATGAGACATTTTCATTTACCCAGGACAAGAGAATATTTTGTTCTAGCACCATGTTTTACCATGTTTTGTAGTCTACCCAGGTTTCTCTCAGAAATACAATGCGCTCCCAATGGGAGGCCCAGCAGCTGGCAGTAGGACCAGACAGAGTGTGAGTAACCTCCTACTGTGATCGTACATATCGGGCTCATTGGAGAGATTCTATGGTCTATTATGATGTCAGGAGTAATGTGAAGAGCTGTGCTGCTTAGCCTGGACCAATCACAGAGACTCAATCTGCAGGCCTGAAGAGAGTGACACACGAAGACTCAGCCATCACCATTAGCCATCACTCTTAGCACTGCAGGTGAATGCACTGCCCAAAGATGGGAAGCTTGGGAGTTACGGAGTGGGCTTTGACCTGGGAAGATAACGGAAGGCAAGATATTGGCATAACTGTCGTGGTCAGCGTCCAGTTGTGCCTGTAGATTGCCATCTGTTGTTTCCTTTTGATGCCACAGCTCAATTGCCGAAGACCAGGAAGTGAACACTGAGACCATGATCAAAATCAAGGTATGACAACACCGACTCCTTGGGAGTCCCCTAGAAATATCTTCTTTCCAGGCAAATGTATTGCCTTTTTGTAAAAAAAAAAAAAATAGGTCCTCGTTTTAAATAACGACTGCATTTATTTTGCCAACTTATGTTGAATGATCTTGTAAGTCATGCAGATATGAGTATCTAATTCCCATTGTGGTCTAAACTATTGTTGCTGGATTAATGTACTTGCTGACAAAGTGATCTGTAATTCTGAGAGTTACAATGCTAAGCTAATGTATATTTCATCCACAGCAAAATACAAGGGCACATACAAATATAAATACATATTTTTTTTACCGCCAACTTTCAGTCTCGATGGTTCTCATTTACTCATGCAAAAAGAAAACAGTATGGGTGATACAGCTTAGATGTATTTTAAGAGTGTTACAAAGAGAAGGCATTGAAATCGCTAACAATAGTGACAAAATTAACCCCCATAAACATCATTGACCCCCCACCCACAGCTCAGATTTGGTTTGAACGGAAACAGCAAAGCTGAGTACCATTCGTAGGTCTTATCCTGTAATGTAAGGAAAATCGCAGGATAAGATTTAACGATGTCAGTTAGCTGCAGTGCAAATTACTTTTTACATGTAATGAGGTTTCAGGATAATGCGGAGGGATCAGGGTGAAAGGGAGAAAAGAGGCTTTTGGCCTCTGCAAGGTTCCTGCTATTCTGAGAATGTTCAGACCACAAGAAATTGCTATAACACACACAACCACACTGATCTCACCTGGTGGAAGTCAAGCAAGTACCCGCCACCCACCCAACCACCACCACCAGCTCTGACTCCAACATAACCTTTAGGCATTTGAAAAAAAAAAAGTTTCCTGGCATGGCACTAATGAAGTCCATGTGCCATTCTCAGTTACCGAAAATTGTCTTGCATAATATTTTGGAACGAAGCCAAGGTTGGCATTTTGCATTGCCAATAACTTTGGTTATTGGCAATGCAACTACCTGTATTTACAAAGGTGCTGGACAGTGGAGGGGAGGGACGGTGTGATTCAATAATATGTCAGATCAAACACAGCTCATGTAGTTAACCTTTGGAAGTAACTCAAAGGGAAGTTTGGTTGCAGAACAAAGGAATAAAGTTTGAAGAATTCGCACTGCTGTTTGTGACAGAGTTGACATAAACTTAGTCAACACAAAATCATGTCCATTCTTCTCCTCCTCCTCATCTTCTTCCTCTCTTTTTACCCTATTCATTCCTCACCTTACTCTCACACAGCTGACCCCTTTGGCCGCTCAGCGGGGCTTCTGACCCTGTAGTGTAGAATCAGACAGGAGAAGTGCCAAACGTCTGTGTGTTTGTGAATTTTCTCCACCAGGTTCCTGTAGCTACTTGCCTCTCAGCAGTACAGGTAATTACCCATACTTCACAAAACATGCAAAACTAGGTAATTATGAAAACAAATGTGTGTGAATGAAATGTGTTTACAAAATGAATTGACTGTAAATTTAACTGGTATAAGGATACAGATATCATGAAAAGACGTGTTCAGCCCATATGTAGGAAACCTGGAAATGACTCCTGTTCTGACCCGCTTCACATGCAGGTGAGTTGGGCTGGGATTCAATCAAAGTGAATCTCCTTTGAGTACTCATTTTCATCTTCCTGCCTTACTTTCCTGCACCGTAATTCCTGGACACAGATGTTTACAAAAGAAGGGTTGCATGTCAAGACCAATAAAATGTTGAATAAAAGAACACCAGCATTTGTTAGGTCAAGAAACTATACCCAGTTAACCTGAGATCCCATATCATTTTCAGTTACACCTTTAAACTCAGGAATCTGTGCAGTCTGATGGTTTGGGAGCTGAGCTCAGAACTCAGGGGTTGGATGTTGAATCCCTGGGTTTGTCACAGATGTTGGACGCTTCACCTGATTTTTTAACCAAATATTTTCTTGAGTCCGATGTTAAGATAAAGGCCTCAGTGATGATGCATCTGTCATCATTGGAACAAACGTTATCAGGAGGATCTGCTGTCAAACTCAACAAACTCTTCTTCATAAAATTTAAAAGGACTTCTTCATAGGAGGTTGTGTTTCGCTGCTGGACCATAACAGGATCTCATAAACACTGAGTGAGAGAGGGGAAAAAAAAGCCAGTGTATGCAGGCTAGAAGAGAGTCTCGAGGTTAACAGGTAACAGCATCATTCAGTTATCTCTAGCATCAGTTGTGAACATGGCCAAATACAAATACATGATGATAGAAATGATTCATCCTGAGTTAATTCTATGACTTTCTTCACAATTAAGTATTTCATCCCGATATGTAATGTGAGAGAATACCTCAGATTATATTTCAAAATGCAGGAAAGTTACAGTATTACAGTAGGAAAAAAGTCAATTTTGTTTTATATTGTTTCTCTGTTTGACCCTGTATGACCCTTTTTTCAATTATTTATCTTTTCCTTACTGAAAAAATAGATTTAGAAAAAAAATTAACATTAATGGAAACTGCTTATCTATGTTGTGTATCTATCTTTTTGTAGACACTTCAGAAGGTTCAGCAAGGAATAATTATGATATGAGCAGTAGATAGCAATGATTTTTTCTCAGCGCTGGAAGTGGGTCGCCAATCTCAGCTCTATTTCAATTTCTGTGGGACCATGTCCCATATTGTCCACTAGATGGCACCATCAAATAATTCTGTTGGAGTCACATATAAAAGTGGATTGGCTGATAAGTCCACAGAATGGAGATCTGTCTGACCTGCCATAAAAAAAACAAACCATGTGAAAAAAATAAATTCATGAAATATAAACTAAAAAACATTTTATCTCCTTGTATAATTTTGACCCCCCACTTAAAAAACAACAGTTTTAACCACTCACTTAACAACACGAAAAAGATAACCCCCCCCCCCCCACCCTTCACCCCCCAAGAAAAAAAATCACAAGGAATGTTTGTTTGTAAATATGACACCTAAATGGGAGAAAAGAACCAAAGATCCACTAATGGTAAGAAAGCACTTAAATAAGGGAGAACCCCAGTTCTCCCTTATTTAGGGGGGGTATGGCATATATTGGGGGGGGGGGGGCTGCCAGCAGGGGCATCTGGGGGTGTCCATTGGCATCAAAAGCGCTGTGAGAGAGAGCTAAACGCACACTCAGCACCCCGCTTATCCCGCCAAAGGAGGTGAGCAACCCGGAGGCCAGGGCAGACTAAGTGTTGCAACAAAAGGAACAATGAGCATCAGGTTACCTTTCAAAATGCACAGCGTTTAGGAGGGCTATACAGCAGATTACATTACCCCACTCCAGAACAGCCCAGAGCGGCTAATCAGAGAACTGGTTTCAGCGGCTGGAGAGATTTGTGAGGTAATATGAAACAACGGCATTTCTCTGCGGACCCTCATCCAAGATAAACTATGAACATTCCTGGACAGTCAGGGAAAACAAGTACTACTGTAGGAGGAGGTACTGTAACATACTGTAAATGAAGTTAAATACAATAACCCCAAAGCCCATATGTATTAATGCTAATAAGGCTAATAGGTGGGTATACTGTCTGAGGAGGTGGGCATACTGTAACTCCAAAGCCCATATGTATTAATGCTAATAAGGCTAATATGTGGGCATACTGTAACACCAAAGCCCATATGTATTAATGCTAATAAGGCTAATAGCTGGGCATACTGTAACACCAAAGCCCATATGTATTAATGCTAATAATGCTAATAGGTGGGTATACTGTAACACCAAAGCCCATATGTATTAATGCTAATAAGGCTAATAGGTGGGTATACTGTAACTCCAAAGCCCATATGTATTAATGCTAATAAGGCTAATAGGTGGGTATACTGTAACTCCAAAGCCCATATGTATTAATGCTAATAATGCTAATAGGTGGGTATACTGTAACACCAAAGCCCATATGTATTAATGCTAATAAGGCTAATAGGTGGGTATACTGTAACTCCAAAGCCCATATGTATTAATGGTAATAAGGCTAATAGGTGGGCATACTGTAACTCAAAAGCCCATATGTATTAATGCTAATAATGCTAATAGGTGAGCATACTGTAACTCAAAAGCCCATATGTATTAATGCTAATAAGGCTAATAGGTGGGTATACTGTCTGAGGAGGTGGCCATACTGTAACTCCAAAGCCCATATGTATTAATGGTAATAAGGCTAATAGGTGGGTATACTGTCTGAGGAGGTGGGTATACTGTAACTCAAAAGCCCATATGTATTAATGCTAATAATGCTAATAGGTGAGCATACTGTAACTCAAAAGCCCATATGTATTAATGCTAATAATGCTAATAGGTGGGCACACTGTAACTCCAAAGCCCATATGTATTAATGGTAATAAGGCTAATAGGTGGGTATACTGTAACTCCAAAGCCCATATGTATTAATGCTAATAAGGCTAATAGGTGGGTATACTGTCTGAGGAGGTGGGCATACTGTAACTCAAAAGCCCATATGTATTAATGCTAATAATGCTAATAGGTGAGCATACTGTAACTCAAAAGCCCATATGTATTAATGCTAATAAGGCTAATAGGTGGGTATACTGTCTGAGGAGGTGGCCATACTGTAACTCCAAAGCCCATATGTATTAATGGTAATAAGGCTAATAGGTGGGTATACTGTCTGAGGAGGTGGGTATACTGTAACTCAAAAGCCCATATGTATTAATGCTAATAATGCTAATAGGTGAGCATACTGTAACTCAAAAGCCCATATGTATTAATGCTAATAATGCTAATAGGTGGGCACACTGTAACTCCAAAGCCCATATGTATTAATGGTAATAAGGCTAATAGGTGGGTATACTGTCTGAGGAGGTGGCCATACTGTAACTCCAAAGCCCATATGTATTAATGGTAATAAGGCTAATAGGTGGGTATACTGTCTGAGGAGGTGGGCATACTGTAACTCAAAAGCCCATATGTATTAATGCTAATAATGCTAATAGGTGAGCATACTGTAACTCAAAAGCCCATATGTATTAATGCTAATAAGGCTAGCCCATATGTATTAATAGTAATAAGGCTAATAGGTGAGTATACTGTCTGAGGAGGTGGGCACACTGTAACTCCAAAGCCCATATGTATTAATGCTAATAAGGCTAATAGGTGGGTATGCTGTCTGAAGAGGTGGGCATACTGTAACTCCAAAGCCCATATGTATTAATGCTAATAAGGCTAATAGGTGGGTATACTGTCTGAGGAGGTGGGCACACTGTAACTCCAAAGCCCATATGTATTAATGCTAATAAGGCTAATAGGTGGGTATACTGTCTGAGGAGGTGGGCACACTGTAACTCCAAAGCCCATATGTATTAATAGTAATAAGGCTAATAGGTGAGTATGCTGTCTGAGGAGGTGGGCATACTGTAACTCCAAAGCCCATATGTATTAATGGTAATAAGGCTAATAGGTGAGTATGCTGTCTGAAGAGGTGGGCATACTGTAACTCCAAAGCCCATATGTATTAATGGTAATAAGGCTAGCCCATATGTATTAATAGTAATAAGGCTAATAGGTGAGTATGCTGTCTGAGGAGGTGGGCATACTGTAACTCCAAAGCCCATATGTATTAATGGTAATAAGGCTAATAGGTGAGTATGCTGTCTGAAGAGGTGGGCATACTGTAACTCCAAAGCCCATATGTATTAATGGTAATAAGGCTAATAGGTGAGTATACTGTCTGAGGAGGTGGGTATACTGTAACTCCAAAGCCCATATGTATTAATGGTAATAAGGCTAATAGGTGGGTATACTGTAACTCCAAAGCCCATATGTATTAATGGTAATAAGGCTAATAGGTGAGTATACTGTCTGAGGAGGTGGGTATACTGTAACTCCAAAGCCCATATGTATTAATGGTAATAAGGCTAATAGGTGGGTATACTGTAACTCCAAAGCCCATATGTATTAATGGTAATAAGGCTAATAGGTGGGTATACTGTCTGAGGAGGTGGGCATACTGTAACTCCAAAGCCCATATGTATTAATGGTAATAAGGCTAATAGGTGGGTATACTCTCTGAGGAGGTGGGCATACTGTAACTCCAAAGCCCATATGTATTAATGGTAATAAGGTTAATATGTGGGTATACTGTCTGAGGAGGTGGGCATACTGTAACTCCAAAGCCCATATGTATTAATGGTAATAAGGCTAATAGGTGGGTATACTGTCTGAGGAGGTGGGCATACTGTAAATCTGAAGCCCATATGTATGAATGGTAATAAGGCTAATAGGTGGGTATACTCTCTGAGGAGGTGGGCATACTGTAACTCCAAAGCCCATATGTATTAATGGTAATAAGGTTAATAGGTGGGTATACTGTCTGAGGAGGTGGGCATACAGTAACTCCAAAGCCCATATGTATTAATGGTAATAAGGCTAATTGGTGGGTATACCGTCTGAGGAGGTGGGCATACTGTAACTCCAAAGCCCATATGTATTAATGGTAATAAGGGTAATAGGTGGGTATACTGTCTGAGGAGGTGGGCATGCTGTAACTCCACAGCCCATATGTATTAATGGTAATAAGGTTAATAGGTGAGTATACTGTCTGAGGAGGTGGGCATACTGTAACTCCAATGCCCCGATGCACAAGTTCTTTTCACAGAGCAGCTGCATGACTGATCACATACTATGTCATCGGAGGAACATGAAGTCAGCATATGCTCAGCAAATGTGCTTGCAGCTGCCCAGCTGGCCCAGAGGGGTCACTAGAGAGCAATGAGGCTAATGAACCCTCACCAGTTTACCTTACATCTTTCCCTTGTTGAGGGCCTAGGGACCCAGCGAGTCTTTGAGCTGTCATTAAATTAGCATAGCTGAAATGTGGCTAATTAAGCAATTGAGAGCGGAAGCTGACACGAAATCCAGAAACATATACAGCTCTCTAGGAACAGTTTGCAACCATGCCTGTTTGCAACCATGCTCCAGAAGATGCCGTGTGGTAACTACGGCAACAAGGACAGGTTGCTAGGATAATGTCTGCACCCATTATTCTATAGTAGAACGATAAGCCACCACCCTGCTTCCCCTAGGATCAGATAAACCAGACTATTTCCACAAAACACCTTGGGCTACTCCCCCCCCATAAGCGCAGCCACTGAGGTGCACTGGGGTTCAGGCTGACACAAAGCTCCTGTCACTATTATATTTCAAGGACCATAATACCATGGTATCCATGCACTATTGGTTATGTCTTTGGTTTCTGAAGTTTTTTGGAAGAGTGGAGGGGTAGTTCACTCAGTGCTCCCAGGGAGACCAGCCAATTGTGTGTGTGTGTATGTATATGTGTGTGTGAGTCCATATGGGTGTTTGTGTGGGCACTGTTAAAATCCTCAGGACAACTTTTACTTTCCTCATGTGTGGCTCAGGATACTCGCTGGACCAGGGCCAAGCACCTGGCTGCTTTCCCAGACAGGGTTGTATGTGAAATATCATTGTCCAATAAGCACAATGGAAGAAAACAGCCACTGGCCATTAAGCATGTCTATGGAAAAACCACACAGCTCAGGAACTACACTCTGACCATTAACGTCATATAGCATAAGGCGAATACAGAAACATGATTTTGCATGCAGTGATTGGCTGACGATGACAGGGAAGGTGTACAGTGTGGAGTTACAGCTGCTCTCTAGGCCTCCTGTTACTTGATGCAGAAACATTATTGAAGCTCTGCACACGGAAAACGCTCTTTGCTCTTTCCCCGGGTTGTTAATTCACAGTTGCAGTTCTATAGGGAAAAGTGTTTTCCAAGGGCAACAGGTGTAGTTATGTCCCCAACAATCCATCAGATGTTTTCTCCCCTGCAGTAAAATCATTATGACTGCCAGTGTGTCTCTGAGCCAAGTCGGATTGCTCCTTATCAAAACTGACAATATGAAATGAATTACAGCATAAAGACAGATCACAGTAAATATATTAATAATGCAAATAATTTACAGCAACTAAGTTAAATTGCAATAAGGATATGAACAAAATAAACAGCAACAAATATATAAACATTTCACAATGCATGGGAAAATATATAAATAACTGTGCTTAGTAGAGAGTAGGATACTTAAAATCACATTTATCATTACATATACTATATTATACAGGTGACCCTCCCACATCGCAGCTTTCCGCATTGCGGCCTTGATTTTTCGTGGGTTGGCAACAAACAATTAAATTGGTTTTTTTGGGAGCTTTGCGGCCTTGTGTGGGAAACTGCATAGCACTGCAGACGATGTGCGTAGCAGATGAAAAGTAAAGAAAACGTAAAAAAGTTTATTCAGTCATAAATGCATAAAATATATGTATGATATTCATGTAGTTTGAGCCCCTAACCCCCGCGATGTGGGGCTCAGCTTTATTCCATTTCTGTAATGGTACAGTACATCTGTATGCTGGTGTTCAGGCTGGCATTTTGGCGCATGGTGGCACAAGCACAAGTCAATGGACACTTCATATGCTGGTTTGGGCAGGCAGACTGTGGATGCCTGGGTGACCAGCAGGGGTCACTGTTGCCCTGAGTTAACTGAGACTGTCACTGTTGTTAACTGAGACAGGGACACTGAGCTTAATGCCTTTCCATCATCCCCGGGGCATGTTACAGCCTGTTACAGACAGAGGTCTGCAGGACTGCTGGTCACCGGTGGCTCTGACAGGGTCCGGTTGACAGGACGAGCCAAACGGCCAGTCTCTGGGGAAGGTATACACCAGGGCTGATGAAATTCCCACCACTGAAAGGCTTGCGAGGAGAGAAGATCACAGCTCACAACAACAGACCTCAAGAATATTTGGCTCATTAAGGATTAAGGTAGATCACATACTCACCTGGGGTTTTGTTTGGAACAGGAAGAAGGCTTTGGACGCTTGTTTGAGGTGTGTGCACATGTGGCCATTTCTCCTCTCCCTTGAGGCTTAATTGAACGTGTCACTCCCTGTCTGTATGTTTGTGTCTCAGAGGTTCATCTGTATCTCAGAGTCTCTGCCATATAGTCAGATGAAAGCTGCTTTATAGTCGCTCCAGATAAAGACGTCTGCTAAGTGCATTAACAGTGCAAAGTACTGTGGGTAGTGGAGTACCTCAGGCAGTCCTGTATGCACATAAAGGCCTAATTGTAAAAGCAGGTTTTCAACAGTGAAAAAAACCAGTGCAGTCACTCTCAGGCTATAATGAGATAAATCCTTCAAGCACTTTCTTCTCTGAGCTGGTCAGGTTAAACCACACGGGCCGGTGAAATAGGATGTCAGCGGTGTGGAACAGGCCCGTCTTTGTGCCGGGCGGGTTTCCGCTGGCTGAGCTCGAGAGACTGAGGATGAGCTGTGTGAGTAGCACTGCATCATGGGATACGCCTACACACGCCCACTGACTTCTCATGTGCTCAGAACAACAAAAATCTATGAGAGACCACATATAGCAAGGCAGCCAAGACCAGGAAGGTCAACTGTGCTGTGAGCAGTTAACTTTTGCAGTAAGGATCTTAGCAATCAAAGTGGGTAAACCTGACAACCTAAAAGCACATTAACACACCCACTGTTTCAAAGACTGCTGTGGGCATCCTACAAACCATAGTGAATCAGGATTTTGTTTAATGTCTCAATCACACCTTTTACTGGAGCAAATCAACACCTGCTTAGCTTCAGCAGTTTGCCATGAGTAGGGCATCAGGTGGTATGACTACAGGCAGAAAGAACAAACTCATTTATTTGTACCAGGCATGATGTGAAAGGATGCAACTAATCAAAGGTCCAGTGCTCTATTTACATGAGCAAAATCGATTAATCAAAAAGAAACAGACCAGACAATGGCTGGATATCTCCTTTTATTATCCTTTCCCAGTGCACGCTGTGCCACTCTCTATGCACCAGGTCATCTCACCACTAGAGGGTGCTGTGGGCTTTTCTCCGTTATTCTCCTGATGGCAGCACTTTAATCAGGATATGACTCAGTGAGGCCCATAAAGGACCTGCCTGGTT
Organism: Albula glossodonta; assembly: GCA_019788955.1. Taxonomy (NCBI): domain Eukaryota; kingdom Metazoa; phylum Chordata; class Actinopteri; order Albuliformes; family Albulidae; genus Albula; species Albula glossodonta. Next base: position 16,096 of record JAFBMS010001275.1, on the reverse strand, counting down.
GTTTATTGGGTGAGAGCAGGAACAACAGAGCCAGAGAGAATACTAGCCTCTCTAGTGTTCCATTTGCATAAAGTGTCTGTCGCTTCCATGTTTTTTTTTTTGTTTTTTTTTTGCATCTCACTGGTTGCTTAGCAACCCAACAGCATCTGCATGGCTAATGGTCCATATGGCAGGGGAGTGTATCCTCACGGGTACTGTTCTCCCAGCTCCCTTCCCTCTCCCTCTCCCAAAACGCTGGCTGGGAGCACATAAGGATATAATGGCAAAATAAAACATATCCCATAATTTCACATAATCTCACAACTGGGTAACAGCGCAACACAAATGGGAGGCAGTGTAATGGAATGGTTGGAGAGTTTGATCTTGTAACTCAAAGGTTGCAGGTTCAATTCCCAAAGAGCCTTGAGGACGTTACTTCAGCTGAATTGCTCGATTAAGTAATTAGTTGTATAAATGAATAGTGGGTAAAACTGTGAAAAGTGTAAATTGCTCTGGTTAAGAACATCTGCTACATGTCGAATAATATAAAATCCTTCTCTTCCAGTATATGTTGGTGTTTCTTCCAGTCGAGCTCTGTATGAATGAAGTTAAGTGATGCCCTGGATTTTTGCAGCACTTATTAGTTATCTCCAAACGCATAAACTCATGGAGATAAATTATATTTACAACATTTATTTTCTATGATTTATTATTATTATTTATTTCAAAGCCCCGGAGAAAAACATTAGACTTCCTTAATTACAAGTAATTTACTTTTCAGTCGGACCAAGAACTATCAATTTAACAATTAATTGCACTTAATTGACACAACTTCACCATACGTAACACAGAGGCAGCTATTAACAAAAAAAAAAATAATTACACAGCCTCCATTAATTAGATTGATTAATTTGTTAATTAGGCGCGAAACGCAGTTCCAACAGCAGATTTATCTCCAAAAGAACCTACAGCAGACGTGAAATACAGACGTGTAATGCAGGAAACGTCCCGTCAGAATTAAATTAACATTTCAATCAAAGAAGATTAATTAAGGGCATGACTAGGAGAGGAGAGCAGCGAGCCTGGCACGCGCCCACGGCAACGGCTGGCAGACTTCAGGCTGGGTAGATTTCATATCTGAGTGACCAGGGTTACTGCGGCCAAGGTTACAGCACAGAGACACGGCCCTTTTCACACAACCTAGGCAAGGCCTGCTGCATATAAAGACCAATATATAACTGGAGGCTAATGAATAACATTATTCACATGGACACTAATATTAAGGCACTGTACTGTTGCAATTACCTCCTGATAACTGTTGATGCATCCATTATCTCCCTCATTATCTGTATCTTCATACAGAATAACTGATGTGGAACTCAAGTTTCTAGAGTTTCGGTTGTGCAGAAGTTGAGGGGCAGCTGCAGAATAAAAAAATACTTCTTAAAATGCACCCACAAAGATGTGTCTATAGATAAAACTATGGTCTAACAATGAGTTCGTAAAACAGCAGTTACACTGTAGTTACATAAGTGTTACAACGGCAACAAGATATGAACAAATAATGATGAGAACAGGCCGCTTCAGCCAAACTAGACTTGCCTTTTCACCTCCAGTCAAAAGAGTATGTAGTACTGCATCAAGCCTGGACTTGAACACTCCAAGAATCGCTGTTGCTGCTTTGGCAGAAAATGCCACATTCCCATCACTGAAGTCCTCTTCTGTCAAATCAGAAGAGCAACAGACCAGCAAGTCACAGTGCAAAACCCCTCTTACATGCTCTGCACAGAGTAGAGTTTTATCGCAGATTAGGAGAATCTGAGTTTTTTTTCCCCATTAGTATTTCCCAAATAACTATCATTGCTATATTCTGTGGTTTAACTCAGAGTTATTCTTAAGACATAAATTAACCAGTTTAAGTCAGCAGTGATCGGTTGGAATGAAAACCTGAGTTTGAGACCACTGCTGCCTGATGTGAAAGTCGCTCCTCCAGATCGCCGTCTGAGGAGGTCAGCCCGTCGGGGAGGAAGCAGTGAGATTTGAGATGACGGGCACCATATGAGCTCTCCCCCCAGGTAAATGCAATCTGAAGGCTGCTGTGAAGCAGAGGTGTCAGAGGAGATTAGCGGGATGCCAAAAACACGCACAGCTCCCTGCAGATTAGGCTTCAGCTGCGCTGTATTTGTGGCTGTTGATACACTTTGGTGCCAGTTCCTTTTAAAACATAAACACACAGGAAAAAACAAGGCGAAATGAATGTCAGCAGAGGTAAATGACTGTAGATGTTTGTGCTTATGGAGATAAAATATTTTTTGCTAAACCCTCATCAAAAGGAAAGCTTTTTCTTGCCATACTAAACCTGCAAGCATTTAAGCAAATTAACTATTTAATAAATAAAAGGACACAACAAGATTATTGTTGATTTTAAGGGCATTTGCCCACAGTGATACCTGGCCACGGGGCTGGAGAACCTCCTCTCACATCAGGGGGTTATTAAAAGTAGCTTTTTAAAAATATGGATGTTAGCGACCATCTTTCACTGGGCACAAGATGCCAACACCACTGGGCAGGATTTCTATGGGGAGGATTCTATGGTTTCTATGGATATGATCCTATGGTTTCTATGGACAGGATCCAATCATTTCTATGGATAAGATTCTATGGTTACTATCGGCAGGATCCCGTCTTTTTATGGATAGCATTCTATGAGTTCTATGGATAAGATTTTATGGACTTTATGGGTAGGATCCTATCGTTACTAAGGGAGACATTTATAATCATGTTTGCATCTCCAACACCCAATGGTATACAAAGAAACAGGCTGGAAACCAGGCTGCAGGCCTGAGCTCATTCAAGCTTTTGAGTCTGATGGACTGGACTGATGATAAAATGTTCAGCCATTACATCGGGCCAAAATACAATGATGATATACAGTCTCTAACACTAATCTAATTGAAAACTCCAGTAACATGTTTCAGGGTTTAACAGTTTAATAATGCAGAACACACTCAGGGGTCAACAACATTGACAAACACCCACAGAGCAGCTGTGAATTGAGCCTGGGGCCAATGGCAAGACTGCCAACGAATCAGTGTGTTTGGTATCTGGCTAACGCAAACTAGCCAGTGACCTCGTGGCAAGCTAATTATCCACTACTGTACATACCAGATGAATTACCCTAGCTTTGGAGGCCTCCTGCAATGACAAATGAAAGAAAATATGAGCTTCTCATCCATCACAACAGTGGGTGTAGCTTTAGGGCAAGCCACAGTGATTAAGGCAAAGCTACCTGTGAGTCTGACGTGAAATATGACCATCCTGCAAGCTGTGCTCAGATCCTTTGCTTGATAAGCGATGCAGCGATTTTTCTTTTTTCGGGCGTTTTGATGTTTTCACAGTTGGCTGGTAATTCAGCTCTAACAGTTTATCTGAGGCCAGATCGATTTCTGTGAATTTAAGTTCAGGTATATCTTCATGTTGTGGAATTTAGTCTTTGTATTCCTGAGTTATGTTTTAACTTGGAGTAGCAAGTAAAGAGCAGGGCCACACACACACTCACTGGCAATGCCTCAGAAAGGAATTGAACCTGTAACCTCTTAGATACATGTCCACTTCCCCAACCATAAAACACTGCGTTAATCACAGCTCCCTCATCCTCATCAAAGGAAAGTAAAGCACTATAAATGTTAAGGTGTCGGCGCGGCACTTTGTACCATCATTCTGAGATAGTGTTTTAATACAAAGAGTCTGTAGACCATCGAGTCATAATTGGCAAGAAATAATACTGCGTCGGCTTTGAAATTTCATTGTGTGGTTTCAGCATTTAAGCAAGTTCTGTGTACTTTTTTTTTATTTAGAGATCCCTCAAGGTGACACAAAAGAGGAGCCCAGTGTTCATGGAGCACCTGTAGTGTCCCCTCTAAACTACATCAAGTGTTACATTTCTGAGCCTTTCAAAGGAGGAATCATTTATTTTATGCAGATCTCAAGGGACACCGTTACCCCGGGCAACAGATGTCACTTTCATTTGAATTTTTACCAGTTTAGGCAGCTGATTCAGTTCTGTTCATTACTGCAGTTTAGCTCAAGCATCTTTTCCAGGGGCACTTGGTTTTGGATGTCTTGACATGAGCTTGAGGTTTTGCAGAGTTTCATTTGAACTATGAATTCCGAACAAAAGCAAGAAATTTTAAATATTGGGTTAGCGCTAAAAGAAATGAAAAGACCCCTGGCATGTTGCTGTGTCTGTGCAGGATGCCCCGCTGATTTCTCTCTTCATAAACTGAAGGTGTCATAACTTGCATTGTTTAGCACAACTATTATCATCTATCATTAACTGTCTGAGCACAATTGACTACTCTGCATGAGTAGATTAATCTCATGTATTTCATATGGTCTTTATGGTGACAAAAACTGAAAAAGATCAATCAGAGATTAAATGGAATATAACAGGAGGAGAAGAAGAAGAAGAAGAAGAAGAAGAAGAAAGAGTCAAGGTAGTTTTTCTTGTTTTACCATGTCATACACTCTCTTTTAAACAGTTAGATAAATGAAAAGTTGTGTTATCTTGGTTTTTAAGCTTTCTTGGCGTTTGCATGACGCAATACATCAGTTGTCAGTATAATTACTCCGCTTCGTTTGTTCACCTCCTCTGTGCCGCTTGCAATTCTCCAGTTGGTGTGCTGAAACAGCGCATGCGTATTCCTCCTCTCTTCAGACTCAAACTCGGAGTGAGTTCAATTACGAGACAATGTCCGCCATCGACACAGTACGCTCTTCCACCTCCCCATTTAAAGCACATTCTCCATGAAATAGCTTTAACGCACGGCCCCAAGAATGACCAGCTCGGTGAGTAGTCTCTGATGCTAGCTTCGAAGTTATTACGCCTTAGTTTTTCTACGCTTTAGGGGGATGATAACGCTGTGCCCATCTGTGCGGCAGATTCTAGCTATATTTCTCCATGCAAGAGAAATACAGTTAAACTAGTTCGGCAGTCCGCGCCGACAGGTACGTCCACAGTGCCGAGTGTCCCCACGCTCTGCTGGGTGTGAGTTATTCTGCAAAAGGTGTACATGTCCTCTTGCTGTGAAGTATCACATTCGTCAGAGAGAAGCACAAAACATGTAATGTCAACTCGTTTTCGGTAGGTATGACAACTGCATACTCAGAATAAACGAGATAACATCTGCGATCAAGATTATACTTTATCGCGCTGTTAAAGGGGATTAACAATTATGTAAGCAACACACGCATAGTTTTTAAATAATGGTGAAATGTTGAGTACAGTAACTAATTTGTCCTCTGAAAACTTGGATTAATGCGCTTACGTATCTGCATCTGAGGAGCGCATATTTAACTGTAATCATAGCCAACATGGTTAGTGACTCTTAATGTTGGGATGATAAGCCGATTTCAGTGCATTATAACGTCCCCTGTTATTGCTGTATAATAGGGTGCGGTTCAGGTGAAACTAGAGCTTGGTCACCGTGCCCAGGTCCGAAAGAAACCTACCGTGGAAGGCTTTACGCATGACTGGATGGTGTTCGTCAGAGGCCCGGAACACAGTAACATTCAGCACTTTGTGGAAAAAGTTGTTTTTCACCTGCACGAGAGCTTCCCAAGGCCAAAAAGAGGTAAGAACACATTTTGTTTCTTGATGGCGTACGGCTGTCTTGTAAATGGTTGTAAATTGTCTTGTAAATGTTACAGTGCGGCTGCCGGGGAGTAATTTTTTTCGTGCGCGTGTGAACTTCAGCGCTGCCAAACTAACCTCGTGGAACTGCCAAGTTATACTAATTTTTGTGAGGCTCCTGATTGTGCTTGTCAACAGAAGTAAACTCACGAAGCAGTCAATGGAATAGCCGTTCTACTGCGGAATAAAATGTAACAGGATATTGGTATGGAGTGATAGAGTGACAGATTATGAATTTTTAGATTGCCGACAAAAAAAAAAACTCTTGTACAGCGGCATGGATTGGGCACCGAGAATGCATAAAACAGCACAGTGGAACAATCTGTAAGTTTGTGTTCATTCTTGGCATCATTTGTATTTCTCAGTGCAGTTGTCCCAGAAGATGGACCTTATCGAACACATTGCAATTCACGCATGATGTATCATTACATGTGTGTATTTACCAGCTGTCAGTTACAGACACATATACATGACGTGTAAATAAAGGTGATTTCTGTCAGTTACTTATGAAATGTATAAAAGTAAGCATTTATTTTAGTTTTGTTTATTACTGCATCGTATGTGAACGACAGCCCTGCCAGAAGAGTTGCTTCTGACAGGAAAAAAAACTACAGTTTTTACTTGTGTCAGTTAACACTTCTGGCGTTGATCAGGCACACGTTTGGATCTGTGAACTCGTTTGACAATGAAAACAGACGGTAACGTAGCGCTAGGGCATTACCGCTACAAGCACCACTGCTCTAGCAGCTGGCAGGACAGAAAGGAGAGCCGTCTAACAATGAGAGGCATCGGCAACAACATCTGTTTCCTCCCGCGTGCTCCTGCCCTCTTTGTAGATCAGGCGTTGTTGTAACACACGGGCACGTTCTCAGCGGCTGCTATACAGTACTACACGTGGCAGAAGCCAAACCCGCTAGGTGATATCGCAGTTACAACGCGCATGACCGAATCATACATCTCACGACTTGTCTGCCTCGGTGTTGTTCAATATAGGCTATAACTGTAATAGAGAAAAAAAACGTTCGGATTGATTTTGGATGTTATGCTACAGCTGGCTATTTGAATGTAACATGCCAAGTTAAGTTCCCGACCCATTGCCACTGCAGTTTGCGTAGACAGCTATCTTAATTTGCTTAAACTGACATCGGCGTTAACCTTAATTTTAGGGTAAGGCTAAACTGCCAAATGGGAGGGTTGAAATGGCACCCCTAATTTACTGTCTGGACCTCTCACAGACTCGAGCGCACACGCCATCGCGCACGTGGGAAATCGGGTGAAGATTCATAGCCTTGATTGAACATGATTAATGTTTTCGGAGGGCGGTCCAAAATCGCATAAATCTATCAGGGCTTGGCTTGGAATCTCAAATAGGGTTTTATGAGTTTTATAAGCTCAAAGGGTTCTTGAAAAGCTGTTCATGTACCATGTGCCAAGCAACACCGTCTTCACATGTACCCGACAGCACCAGGCTTATACAGCGTTTGTAACAAGCAGCGCCATGTTTACTTACACTATTTTGCATGCAGAATAATGTTTATATAGGCTATGTACCATTCCACATATTAAAATGTGTCATACAACATACTCCACTGTGTTTATGTTGAAACACGCTACACAATGTTTACTTACACTATTTAACATGCAAAATAATGTCTATATAGGTGATGTACCATTCGACTGCATGGTTATGTGAGCGATATAGCATAGTCCACTTTGTATTCAGTATGTAACATGCAAGACCATGTTTATTTACACTGTGCAACACATAACACTACGATTACATAGGATGTGTGCCAAGCAGCACAATGTTTATACAGGCTATGTACTATGCAGGATATGTACTACAGATTATGCAGTGTGCAGAAGTTGAGAGCTGCTGGGTTTATACGGGCTGCTTGGAGCTGAGAACTCACATAACATGCAATTATATGTCATCAGAAGGTCTGACAGAGTCCATGCCACCAATAGTAAAACATTAACTGATGTTACTGGGCAGTTGTGTGTTTATGAGACAGCATATAATGAGATTTATTTTTGAGCATGCACTTAATTTATGGAGGATAAAATAAAACTGTTTTAATTGACTGGAATCATGTGGCATGAAAGTTGGTTTAATTTACTTTGTGGGAGCTTGCAGGGCTAAATATACTGTTTAGAGCGCATTTAACATCTTTCTTGTGTGAGTGTGACAGTGCGTTGAGCTGAAACGTGTAACTTACTGTTGTGTTTTTTCAATGGAATTGCAGTGGCCCTTTGTGTGTGTGTGTATGTGTGTGTGTGGGCACGTACGCGCATGTCTTGGAGAGTAACTTAAACTGTTAAAGGTTAAATTACCCTGGGCTTAGCCTAATTAATGTGAGTGCATGTGGAGAACCAGAGATCATTTAAGTTGATATTGACTCAGAAACAACAGTGTGGACAGTGTGTCACTCATGTAGAGTCTTGATGAGTTTCTTCATCACTCTCCAAACTGAACGAATCAACGGGCATCAAGATTATAGGCTAACATCTCTGCTACAAACTAAAACGTAAAACAACCATTGGTGTGAAAACTTTCACTGGGTAAAAAAGGTCAATCCAGGAGTATCTTGACATGTTTTTGATATGATAAAAAATATGAAACATCTCTGAAGCATATTTGTAGTTTTTGTATGTGCCCGCCAAATATTAAATCCAGATTTAACTTTCAAACATATATTATGTCTTGGATTCTTTTGGATTTTATACATGGTCATTTCCTACATGCAGATGTCTCCATTGCAGATGAGTGAGCACAACAATTTTCGGAGTTTGGACTTCATGCACAGAAAAACGTTCTCATTCCAGACATCAGACGTTTATATTAAAGACAGACGGGTCTGGAGTCTGCAACACCCCAGATATCTCCCAAAGCGTTCCCTCTCTGGAGATAAAGGAACCACGAGATGGCTGTATGAGCACTGTTTGCCCAGCGCTTATACGTCCTGTAATTAAGCGGTGGGAACGGATGCTCGTAATCGTCCCTGAGCACATCTCAGGTTTATGTTTACGTGCTTCTACCTTTTTTTGGCTGCATTTTCTTCTTTATCCCTCTCTCACCTGAACAGCCCCGCAGAGCGACAGTCCCCCACACAGACACAGTGGAGGAGGCTTCACACACATAAGAATATTTAATAGACAAACGGGCCACCCAACCCAACTAGGCTTTTCATAACTTTGTTGTTGTTGTTGCTCGTTTTCGGTGCCCTACTCAGGTTCACACGATGGAAGGCCTTAGCTTCTCCCGGCGATGCTGATGCGTCACCAATCATATACTGTAAATGCTGATTGGGTCAGGGAGCTGCAGGTTCCCAGCCAATCAGAAGAGGCTGCAGAGAGTAACATGAAGCTGAGAATTCTTAACCAATATAACTCCTGTTCTCTTGGGGAGAGGGTGAGCCAATTGTTGCCTCAACTATGTGTAGATCTCCAGCCAGAGATTGTAATGGCCCAGCAGGGACTCTGATCTGGCACCAGGGAAAGGCGCTTTTTCTCCGTGAGCCACCTGAAAACCCCACATACACTCCGTAATTAGCTAGTGAATTTAGACTTTAGAATGTATCGGTTATATGTGAGTTGTACATTGCCGCAAGCGTTGTTGCTCATCTTGAAACTGAATGAGCTAGAGCACTGTTCCTACATTTTCACAGTGGACTGGACTTCCCAACTTACATTTGGGACCTACAGAAACCGTGTAACTGTGAGATACTTTTAGGGCACATGGTCAGACATATTGCTTTGTGTATGAGCGTGTGAAGGGAATGGGCTCCAGTTAGTGGGGGCGTTTCATTGGGTGCTTCATGTTGCCATCCAGAGTTAATTGAGGTGTGAGCCATGACACTCATGGGTTTGACAGCACCATGTGAAGGAGCTTTGCCAAGCGTTTTGTATCCACATGATCAGCCAACTGTTCACTGCCCGCCCCGCTAGTTAGGATGGCGGTTAAGATGCCTCTTCCAGAAGCCTGGTGGCCCCTGGCTATCAATTGTGAGCTATCCAATGAGTCTGGCTAACCACTGTGATATCACAAAGGACTTTATAATGAAAGTACTGCAATGAAGGAGGTTGGAATAGTTTGATTGGGTCATCCCCTTTTTGAATTGACCAATCATGTTCAGCTTGCATAAGAATCCCTGCCCCTGATTCGCTTAGCTGCAGCCTACAGTTCCTAAATCCCGCCTCCTTTGAATTTATTATCTTTGAACCAAAAAGGTGTAGGGCTCACCTCTTGAGTAGACTCGGTTGTTACCTGGTAGCTGAATCCTCAAGGTATTATTAGTATAGCTGCATTGTTGATATAGTGCCCATCCAGACTTAGAAAGTCTGCTTTCACATAGGTTTGAAATCATGCCCATACAAATACAACATCTAACCCCTCAATTGCAATAATTACATTTTCAAAATGTTGTGTGTTGTAAAGGGATAAAATGAATTCAACATTATCTATAAATTGTCTTTTTATTTGCCTTTTGTTGACTATATGACTATGTAGATGTTATGTATTTAGGAGGAATATAAACTCTTCTGTGAGCTGGTATTGTAGCAGCCGGCCGAGGTATTGTAAAACCGGTCCTCCTGACAACAAGAGGACCGTTTGTATCCAGCTCATGAAGGTATATGTGCTAATCTGTTATTATTTTAATGTCCGTGGCCTGATAGCTGAAAAGAAATTTCAGTGAAAGTCAGCAGACGTCCAACAAAAATAATCTCCTGAGCTGCAGCGGTCTGCAGGTTTGCACATACGATATTTGGTGCTGGAACCAGTGAGAGCTGGAAAATCAACCAAAAATAAACATATTGGGAATATCGAGTTTCTTTCTCTGCCATTTTTTTTTTTTTTCAAATTTTAAAAGAAAAAAGCAGTTTTTTTCAGATTCTCTGTTTCTGAAGTGTTGCTTCTCATACCACAGAGCACATTGACATGGGTCTGTTTGTAGAGTCTGTCTCCTGCAATTTAGCGCAGATGCTACATTGATGCAGATAGCATGAAAGAAGTCATAACAGAAACATACACCCACTATTTAAAGGATTGTAAGAAAATAAATATAAGGGGAAATCTTGCTATGATATGAAATTTTTGCTGGCATGGTGAAAATGGTGTCAATTCCAGTTGTTCTCCTTTTGTCTGTCTATTTCTGATTACCTTGTTGCATGTTTTGGCAGTCTTTGCCTGTAAGATTTTTCAGTGGATATCTTTCGTATATCCTCATATAACATTGCCGGTAATCTCTTTGCCTTACACTCCAATATTTTGGCAATTAAGCCCTGTCATTTACCCACTAAGAGTGGAGAAACCCACCGGTAATGTTTTAATTTCTCTCCATTAATTCCAGAGAAATTATTGGAACAATTCCTGGGACTGCAGTTGGCAGTTATGAAACTGAATGAAACTCTATGTGTGTTTTCCAAAGGCACAAAGTAGCTCCAGTCAAAAGTGGAATCTTCCAGTGAGACCACTGTGGTCTGGCGAATTTCTCAGAGGGTTTCTCTGGCATGAATGAACAGAAATGAAACTGGTACCGGTGGGTTTCTCCACCCTCGGTATGTAAACGATAGGGCTTGGCTGACAATATTGGAGGATCCCTTTAAGGTGCTATGACCGTAAAGCAGGTTACTGGGGGTTAACAGGTTAATTTTCCTGCGCCGCTGTTTGAGTGTCAGTAACAGCGTCACTGAGAAAAGGCTCAGATTTGAAGCTTTAGTTTTGAGAATGCCTCTAATCTCTTGATCTGTTGTTGATAATCCAGTTTCCATGCAGATGATGCCGTTTTTTCTCACTTGTCCATAAAACATGGATATAATATGGCTGAGGACTGGAAGACACGCAATGAGACGGCATCAAAGCCCAATATTGACAGAGACAGGAATGCAGTGGAAAATGGGTTCACTGAGCAAGAAAAAAAATAACATAAAATGAAATCTCACACAATATTGATAAAATAATGATTTAATCTTGCATAGCATGTCAGTCTTCATTTGAATAGCTGCATTTCCCAAGAGTTCCCAGTGTTTTGTTCGTTGAGGCTTCAGCTGCATCCGATTGGTGTTTTGTGGGCCAGGGAGAAAAACACTTCCACATCATCCACAAAACAGGGATGGAATATGGCTGAGGCCTGGAAGACACGTGATGAGACGGCATCAAAGCCTAATATGGACAGAGACAGGAATGATGTGGAGAGTTGGATAACAAAAATTACATCTCACACAATATTGGCAAAATAATTATTTAATGGTACGTAGCATGTCAGTCTTCATTTCAGTAGCTGGAATTCCCAGGAGCACTGGGGAAGCTTTTATACTGGACGTTCCAGTCTTTTGTTGAGCATTGTCCAGGCTTCAGCTGCATCTGTTTGATGTTTTGTGTGCCAGCGAGAAAAACACTCCCACATCACTGTGACATCACAATCCAAACTTTAATATTTATGACATTGAACCTGACAAGGGAAGGTTCTATCAGATAACATTGGGATTTGTTCTACGTTTTGATTTCCACATAAATCTGATTGCTGGAAATTCCTTCCTCATTTCTGAAACATTTTTAATCTGATGTGAATATTAATGGCAAGCAAACTGAATTTGGAAATTCATACAGTAATTTACTTTCCTTTCTTCCTACCACCCCCACCTCCCTCTCGCAAGTCTTGTGCATTGTCTGTCCGTTAGCTTTAATGTGAAATGAAAGGTCATGTTTTGTAGCCATAACTATATTTTAAACACATTCGCATATGATACGTGGGTGATCTTGCCGACGGGTGTGAATGAGACGTTCGGACGGAGGAGGGATGGTGAATCACCGCCCCTGTACTGACTGTCGTGGGGTCCCGTGTGACCTCCTCCCAACAGCGCCCAAATGAATGATGCAACAGCCATTGAAACAATAGTCAGGGCTCATTAAAGCGAGCCGTTTCTGTGCACAGGGAGTGTCTCTCCTCCTCTCCTTCTCCATCTCCTTCTTCCTCTTCAGGTGTTTCCTTGACTACCGCCACATAATGGAACTGCGTTCTCAGCAGGCCCGCACGGCGAACTGTGAATTCCCCAGCCTCGTCCCGACAAGGAGGGGCTGGTGTAGCGGTATCCACGGAGGACCGCTCCACCAATCATGTCGCTCGAAATACTGGCCCGAGAGTTTTACTCACTACAGTACTCTTTTTTTTTTCTCTTCGATGCCCTCCCTACCCCCCCCACCTCGGGCATTGCCTAAATCGTAGTTGTCCGAAGGAGAACGGGATTAGAAGGTGGTTGCGTATCATTTTCCACTTTAGCGCAAAGTGGCATCTCTCTGAGCAGAGTGCGTTTTACGTTTGGGAGATGAGAAGGTTGGGGGATTATACTGTGTAAACACACTGGGGGTTTGATGGGAAGCAGACGGTGCTCTCCGAGTCGTGTTGAATGAAACTGTCCTGAGCTCTTCTCTTCCTTCCTTCTTTTTTTTTTAACTGGTCGCTGTTAAAATGGTCTCAGATATCAAGGTTTTGTGTTTTTAGGACCCTCCTCCTACACACACATGTTCACAAACACACACACACAGACATGCTCACACACAAACATACACAACCATTACATGATGCATACAGACACACACAAGCGCACACTCTCTCTCACACACACACACCTGTACACACAATCCTCTGCATGCATGCATACAGACACACACAGACACATGCACACAACTACATGCATACACACACACACACACCCCATATGGAAATAAAACCGCATGCATAGACACACACACACCCCATACAGAAATAAAACCGCATGCACAGACACACACACACACACACACATACACGCACACACAGTGAACTCTAGCCTCTGGCCTAGCCTGCGCAGCTCTTTTTTACCTTTTAAATTTTCTGCGCTCGGCCTTTCTCAGTGGATATTTTGTGGTTTCAGCTCACAGGCCACATCAGATAAGTGAGGTAAAACCCCCCACCTCCACACCCACCCCTACCCCCCATCCCAGAAAAAAGGAACACCTGAGGGGGTAATGCTTCCCTCTGAAGTGGGTCCTGCTGGTACTTACCCCCCACCCACCGCGGTGGATCTGGGGAAGGCCTCCTGCCTGTCAGTGTGCGTGGGCGATCGAGGTGTTGGGTGTTCCAGCCGTGTCCCCCCGTCCCATCCCTTTAACTGCTGTGCGGCTGTCATTATCAGCCAACAATAGCGCCACTGTGAACTTTAATCTGCACTGTGGAACCCGCGCTTTCGAATGAAACTGTAAGTGCCGGATCCGTGTTCGTCCAGTATGGCCCAGCCCCAGCTGGGGGGGGGGTGGGGGGGCTGGTATAGGGGTATCACTTTCAAGGGCTATGGCGTCACTCTCCAAACGCTTGTGGGGTCATGTTAAAGAGCAGCTCGGTCCAAAATTGTGTACTCTCATTGTGTAGCGTGTGAGGAGTGAACCGTGGCGGAGTTGTTTGACCCCATGGAAATACGCCGCCACAGGGGGGTGCGCTGTGGCCAAGAGGACAGGCTGAGGGTGCTCACCACCATGAAGTGGATTATTTTAATACAGCAGTAAAAACCCAGATCGGTTTATTCTGTGATTTAAGGTGGTTTACACTACGGATACAAGCAGGAGAGATACTTCAGTACCCAAATACTTTGAACCTAAATCTGTGAAGATGATGGAATTCTATCTTTCTTACAAAATAAATTTAAATTAAACCGCGAGTCAGTGGTGGAGAGCTGGAGAAGTGACGGCCTCTCATATGTTTGAAACATCTTTCATGTCTCTTGTTTTCACTGTACAGTATGTCTTCCATATTGCCAATTTTGGAAAACAAACTGTAACTGCAAAAAGACAACTTTTCCAGGAAACACAAAATAACATCAGACATGCCGGTTTTAGTCACATGGTGTTTTGAACAACCTTTATCAGTTGCAAAGCCCCAAAACATTGACGGTGTGAAGTGAGTGATGTGAACTTTCTATTGATGTATCAAACTCAAAAATGAAGATATAGTGTAGCTCTCCTATCAGCGTGAGAGAGGCTGCAGAAGCACATATTAACCGTTGTAGCTGTTGTAGTTTTGCTCTTGGTCAGACGTTCTTAATTTGGGAATCTTAAATTTTAAAGCTTGGAAGACGGTGAATTTTCTGAACAATTCAATGGCTGCTCTCAACCCGTACAGTACAGTAGGGTCTAGCTGGAAGAGTGCTAAAAGTATGCAAGGAAATGCTTGCAAAACTCCTTTTGTTTAATCAGCGCCTGTCTACAAATGACCATACAGTAACACTTAGAAGGCCTATGGCTGGGCTGTATTCGTTAATGACAGCCATGAATATGGCACCTTCTTCTCGGAGCCGAAGTGGAGTTCTCTTGGAGCATCTCCTAAACGCTGTGATTTACAGTTTTTTTGTTTTGTTTTGTTTTGTTTTTTTTTTTGCCCAGCGTGGCTACAAAGTATTATTCAGATACGAGGACGTCCCGCGGCGAAGGGCTCATTGAAAAGAGTTTATCTTTTTCAAGGGCTTTTTGAAAACGATCAAGCGTCCCTGAGTTTTGTCCTAATTGAAACGTCTGGCCGACCCTCGGCGCCCGGGACGGAAGGCCCCTCTCGTCTTCACTTTGTCGGGGTGTCAAACAGTGTCAGAGACCCCACGCGAGAGGGACAAAGAGGTGCTCGAGCCATGGAAAAAAGGTTGTTTTCCAGCAAATTAGACGCGGAGCCGTGAGCCTGAATGCCGTTTCCGAGTGAGGAGGGTGGCGAACAGCACACGCTTTAAAAAACCGCCACAGGGAGAAGAAGGAAAAAAAAAAAGTTTGGCTTGTTTTTTTCACCCTGCCGTTTCCTGAACAGCGGCTGGACGGTGTGACATAGCCTCTCCTTCATGTTCCTCCTTTTTTCGGCAGGCGAGAAAAAAAAATAAAAGGAGCCAGGAGCCCTTGTGTGTCTGTCCACACTGTTCGGAAAGTGCAGACAGCTTTGAAGCCCGAACACCCCCCACGCACTCACCCCCCGGCCCAGTCAAAGAGGGGAGCAGTCAAAAGAGACGCTGGAATTTTCCGGTAATTGCTTTACGACGGGCTAGAAATTGGGCCCTATTTGAATGGGGGTGACACTAGGGAGGAGCTCTGAAGTCTGGTGCGCTTCTGCCATAAAAAAAAGAGTAAAAGAAAAAAAAGAGAGGGATGAGGAGAGCCCAGGGGAAACGAGTGAGGGCTTGAAGAAGAAACTGCTGTCTCTCTCTTTCACACAGACACACACACTTTCACTCCCTCCCTCTCTCTCTCTTTCGCCCCCCTGTCTGAGATTTGTCAATGAAACAGGGTGGGGTCTGGTCTTTATTGAGCCGTAGAGTGTATCAGGAAGTCTTTTGGCAGGTCTCTCTCGTCCTCCTCTCCCTGATTATGTTCCTTCCCTGAAGCGATTCTTTCTCTCCCACTTTTGGGCTCCTAAA
>JAFBMS010001274.1:0-44211 GCA_019788955.1 Albula glossodonta | reverse complement strand
GGATTTTTTCCCTCATGTCTTTACATGCAGGCATGCAGAAAAGTGAAGGTGGTGAAAAGGTAGAAAACCATTAAGAGATGAATGTTACGAGACAGTATTTAAGTTTCACATGAATAAAGCAGTATAAATGTCAAGTTTATGGCTTACAGATATGGATTTAAACCTAAAACCACCCAGACCGGGAGGGCGGTTGGTGGTACGAGAAATTGTGTTATTTCAAATATTTGATTTTGAAAATAGAAAAATAAGAAAAAAAGAAAAAACAGCAACATCAGAGGAATGAATCTCGCCTTTGCGGTGGGAGCCGCTGGACTCATTGGCTCTGCGCTGGGACCGGGCGCGCTGTCGAAACAGTCAAGACAAACACAAATAAATTGAATTTGCACTGGGTCAGTGACCTTGGAATGAGTAAAACAGACACAGAGCTGGAGCCACAGCCCCCATTCCCCCCATCCCCACCTTTCCCCCACCCCTTCCCCCACCCCTACCTCCCCACCGATGTCCACCCAAACTAAACTTCCCATAATGCCCTTCTCCTCAGAGCCTGGACTGAGTTTTCACAAAGTATACCATGTGAGCCCTACCCTCAGCCCTCCACCCTAGTTATGCTCATCTCATAAATAGCAGCTGTTGATTTGTTTCTGCCATAGGTCTTATGGTAACACTGGTTTGCAGGCAGAGAGACTGAAAAATGTTTGGATTAAACCACCCCCAGGGAGTATTCCACTGCCCCTACATTTTCAGGTGGACAGAAAGTGCACCGGTTGCAGGGAAAGCTAGGATCAGCCATTTTTAAAGTGCTAAATCCCAGTTCTGTGTGTTCCAGTTATTCTCTGCTGTAAAGGAAAAAAATAAAAAACGACACTGTACATCTGGTGACAATCGCCGGAATCGATCTCGGCGGCGTTAACAACCTGCACATGCAACTAAAGTACCAGAACTGCAGCAACCCCCCACCCTTCAGATTCCAGATCTCTGACTTCCTGTTTTTCCTCCTGTCTTGTGGTGAACCAACAGCTTGTTGGCACAGATGAATTTAAAGATTTGATGAAGGGGAAAGTTCATAAAATACACACGCACACACATACAGATGCATGCACACACACACACACACACACACAATACAGGAAAATGTAGTGCATTTTATTTATTTATATTTGGATTAGAGGTGATTGTGTCAGATCTATTCAAATACAGCTGGTGACAAAGTTCTGTTTCATGTGTCAGACTCCATTGCTGGAAGGCCACACTGTCTGTTTACTGGTTTATGGTGTGTTTCAGCACTTCAGTAATAAATGTAAGTCATTGATTGGCCATACACCTTATTCTAAGGCTTAAACTGGTTGCTGATTGAAAGAAAGCAACCAAAACCTACAGTCAATGTGGCAGTCCTGGACTGGAGTTAAACTTTCAGTCACTGCTGATTTCCAAGACAGGAGTTATACCGCCTACTTGCCATTGGAGGAACATAAATTCAACATATACTCAGTTCACCTGCCTGCGGACACCTAGCCAGCCAGGAGTGGCCACTCGAGGGCGGTGAGCCTGACTTTAACAGGTTTAACCCCTATTGTCCCTGTTGAAGCTGAGCCCCTGGTCTTAGCCAGTAATGGTGTCGCTGGGACTTTAAAAGCCTGTTTCTCTACTGCATGTGCATCTCTTTCAGATAAGTGCTGAAAGGGTCCAGGGTCCGGCTGTGGTGGGGGTCCGGAGGTGGGAGGGGGATCTGGGCGTGCAAACACAAACTGTGGACACCCCAAAAATGAGGGGAATCTCTGCCAAGCGGTTTGGGTCTGCGGTTCGTGATTGGATCTCTGCCTGGCTCTGTACAAGACTGTGGAAGAGAGGCGTTTTGCGTGTCTTGACTGTCTGTTTTCCCCCCTCCGGGTTTGCGTGAAGCGCCAGTACTGAAACGCTGGTTTTCACTGAGCTGTGACTCGGGAGCTGGCTGGGCAGTGAAGCATCCTTACAAATGGGCCTAAATCCAGACCTGTTTATATATATATTTATTTTAAGTCCAGTTCTGAATGATAGCAAGTAGGGAAGGATCATGTTCGTGCTAATGTAGTCCTAATATCTTAAGGACCGTTGTGTACGTAGGTTTTTATTTCCTTCAGCTCTGGCTCAAATATTTAATTAGCTCTATACATCTTTGCCAGTTGCCCTACAGATTAAATCACAGTAAAAAAAAAAAATCTGTATGGAATAATATAACAGTCTTCTGCTATTATTCATGAACTTAGCAAGAAATTAAGCTAAAATGGATAATTACGTGAAATAGCAAGTAAATTAAGTAATCAAGTGCAGATATTGGCACATAAACAACAACAAAAAAAGATACAACCCTGTCTTGTCAGAAACCTGGGTGGTGAAATCAGTCAAGTCAGCAGGCCCCACATTAGCACACAGCGCTAGCTCAGATTTGTAAAACTTCTCAATGATTGGATACACCGATAATGAAAAGCTATGTTTTGATAAAGCAGTGTGTTGTGGAATGTGGTGAGTAATTTTATTTATTCTTCTTGGTTACGTTCCATATTTTCAGTGTGTTTGTTTTCATTAATATCCATTTTACCTTTGGGATATCTAAGCAAGTCTCTCTTCTTAATTAAAGTTCAAAACAAACATACTTGACTGAGTGGCCTTTCAAACTGCATGATTAACCAGTGGTTTTGTTGAACAGCTCTGGTATGTCTGTTTTTGTTTATGGCCAAAAGAATCTAAAACATTTGTATGTTGTTCCCACAATACAATTTTTTGGTGTGTTTCTAAACTTCTCTGGTCCGCAAAAATATTCGGGAAATGCAAACCGCCTCGATTTCCCCATAGAGTTTTAGTCTGTTGGTTGGAAGGGATAGATCAAATGACTAGATAAACATCTACCACGTTTTGTGCAATTTGTACAACACAAAATGAGCTTGTTACTTGTGCAACGGTTCAATAAATCTGTCTGTGACTTTGTCAGAATGTATGTCCTACTCTTGGATTTTGTCAGGAGTTGCTAGTGATAGGAGAAATAGGGTTTCCTGAAAGCTAAATTGAAATGAGCCACTATTTGATAGAATGATTGATTTGATAGACTGCTTTGAATTATCAAAAAAGTGGTGTTGGTATGTCACTCAAGAAAATACAACATGTTTGTAACACAGAAAGAGGAGGGTGCCTGGTCCATGGAAATAAACATAGAACTGTAGAACTGAACTTAAAATCAGCAGTATTTTTTAAAGAGATATTTATTAAATCAGGGAGAGACTGATGTGTTTCAGAGTCAAGGGGTTGTAGCTACACCAATTATTGATTTCTGAGACCTCATTCTTCCATTGCTAGTGGTTTCCTCTCTTAATAAAACTAGTGGTACACTGTAGGTTTTAACACATTAAAGTACAGTTCAAAATGTGTAGCAGTAGGACCATACCTTAGGCACGTGCAGGAATGTCTTCTGAACACAGCAGCACTTCTCCATCTCCCCTTTCTTTCTTACTAGGCCAAAGTCATAACAAAATGGAAGCCCTGGGAGCACTGAAAATGAAAGCACCTCGGGTGCTCCTCCACATTTGTCTTCATAACTCAAGACAGCTTCAAACACGTGAAAAGGGATCTCGGATTTGTGTCATATACCACCCCCCTTATTTTTCTCTCTGCTGTTGTTGGCTAGCACTTTCATGTTTTTCCATTCTTTTCTAGTCGCAACAATTAATCAATTGTCGGCACACACTATATATCTATATATATATATATATATATATATATATATATATAGCATGTAATGTAATTACGGATGCCTGATATTACATTCCCTTGGCAGGATGCCCTGTGGAGCCCTGTCACTCCCAGCCTTGTCTGGCTCTCCAGGGCTGCTGCATTGGATCATGCTGTGGTACAGGTGGAGGCTGGCAGCCATTTGGGAGAAACAGAGGTACCTTTTAAGCTGTGGTTCCTCACTGCTATGCCACATTGGCACCGAGAAGTGTCCACGGCAACACTGCCCCACCCCTCCTTCCCCTCCAGGAAATGAGGGCCGGGCCCAGGTGTGTGACCTTGGAAGCCTTGCCTGAATGGACAGCTCAGTACGGTAATTCACCGTGCCTAATTCAATACAGTTTAAGGTAATATATCTTGTAAGGGTAAGATTTTTCTCTGGTACTTCCAAGTGTCGGTGTGGATTGTATGTGAACCGCCCAGTTTCCCAGAGTCCTTTACCTAATCCAATAACATGTTCTGGGTAAAAAATGCAGGTTATTACAGAATTACCAATATCCCATTCAAGGAAACTTTATTGCTGGTACCAGCCACACAGAACTGTTCCATTTGGCCTTCTGCAAAAACGTTTATGTTCAGAGTACCAGGCAATGAAAGAAAATATCAGACACTTTTAAATTTGGAGAGAGTGAGAGGATAATAAGGAAAGCATTTTCAACTAATAAAATCATGAATTGATTACATATTTCATTCCCAAGAGGTGTACTTTATGGCACATGGATGTTTTCTTAGGTATTTGGTGGGTGTGACTGCTTTTCAGGTGGACAGACAGCCAGTGCAGGCAAGCCCTGGTCAGGTTTCCTGAAGGGAACACCACTTGAAAAGATTGCGGACAAGAAACCACAAATTTCACACATTGAACTAAATAATAGGACAATCAAAGAACTCAAACTCAATACTACACTTCCAAAAACAATCCAGATGCCAAATAACACAATTCTTTATTAGTCTTCTACATGATGGTGCAAAAAAACAAAACTAACCAAGCAAAAAAAAAAAACACAAAAACACTCACAAAATCCTCGAAACACTGAAATTTTGGATATTAGATGTTCAACAGTTCAGGGCTTCACCAGATGACTATATTCATCAATAAAATCTATTGCACCTATTGTATGCATAAGTTATATTCTATATGAGCAAAAAATAAATCATACACATTACCCTTAAGAATCTGAGCTAACCATAAATTAAATTAATATCTTTCTATCAATATGGCACATTATTATTATTCATGAGCTGAAATGTAACTTAAATGCTTTTTGGCATAGTCCTGAGGTTAAGACTAATTACCAGTATGTGGCAATGTGTCTTAATAAAGTTTCAGTGTAAAACGACTCAACAGATAAAGGACCTGTGTGCTGCTCATGAATTCAGCCTCTAAACCCAACAAGTAAGCTGGCACTGATACAAGGCTAATAACAATTACATTTATCACATGAAAAACTCCCTGTGTGTGTGAGTATACAAATGTGTGTGTGTGTGTGTGGAGAGTTCTTGTGTGTACATGTGATTGAGCATGAATATAAGTGCTTTCACATGTGTGCACTAATGAAAATGTGTGAGATTTGTGTGTGTTATGAGTGTATGTATTAATGCAAGTGTGTGGAGTGTGATTGTGTGTTCATGCAAGTGTGTTTGGTGAGGGTAAATGCTTTCTGATTTGTGTGGTCATGCAGTTGTGTTTGGGTACCGTAATCATGTAGCATTCAATAAACATTTTTCATTAAATGTGACTTACAGTTATTAAGAGTGTTATCCTTTTTCTCTACAAGAACAGCTCAGCATTTCAAGAGATACACATGCAACAGATACACATGAGTCCAATACATGACATCTCCAAAGTGATCACAGACATGAGCGGAGCCTGTAATCTTAGACCTTTGATGCCACCAGTAGTTTTAAAGGTTTTCGCAGTGTGTAAATTGAGGGCGATGAAGCCTGGAACAGCCATCTTATTATCTGGGGAGCACTTTCATGCATTTAGAAGTGTTTGACCTTTTCCACAACGGAAATTGGGATTAGCTAAATCAGAGGTAGTTTAAAGCTTCGTTGTGTGACTACCCTGTTTCGGTACATGTTTTAACACATTAAGACTGATTGATAGGTCCGCTCTCTGTAGAGAATGAACCAATAAACGCGTCCGCATTCCTGGGTCGTAAAAACTTCAAGTTCGTTGACACGTCGTAGGCCCCACTCTCTTCCGGCTGACCGCAGAGGGGTAGGGATGCAGGCTTTTGGGGTCAGAGGGTCGAGAGTGGAGAGGAAAGAGGCGGTCAGACTTCACCCAAGTGGCGGGAAAACCATTGCGAGCCAGAGTGAAACCAGGCAAACCTGTCAATCTGTCGCCTCCAGACTCTCTCTTCCAATCCCTGTGGAACAGATGTGGACTCACGTCCTGTCTGTACGACATCATAAAGAATGTCTAAGAAATATTTGGATTTCCTGCTAGACATTTTTGTTTTGTTTATATATATATATATAGTTTTTTTCCATGCCACAAAGGTTTACTGGGTATTAAATCTGTTTCTACAGTCCCACAAAATGGAAAATATGTAAAACAGTGTTTCATTTCAGTCCTGAATTACCTTGCAAGACCACAACTCGTTACTGCTCCTGTTTGAGGCATAGAAATCTCTCTGCTACACGAGCTCCATTGTGCTGCTTCCAGACCTTTCAAGTGTGCTGTGTATCACAGTCTCGGCTATATTATTTACAGGTTGAACCTCAGCCCCTTTCGACAGGCCTGGGGTTTCATGGTGGTGCGTCCAACTGAACAGCCACTTTGAACTTGAAGGAAATTTCCGTAAAATCACTTGACCTCAAAATCCTATCTCTGATGGGGTCTCTGCTTCAATGGAAAGAACAGCTGTGAAGAATCCCCTGATGCGACCTCAAACTTTAAGATATATTTCACCTCTGCGTTAGAGTTTTGTCGTTTAATCTGACACAGGGACAGACCATTCCCTTTACAGGATCTTTAGACTTACTGTTCAGCCCGTAATCTCTCATGAGTGTGTTTTTCAAATAATGACTTCCGTTAAGCGACTGAAGGGTGAGGTCGGAAAACAAAAAACCTTGACCTTGTGGGTCCCCAGGGCTGAAATGGCCTACGCTGTGTTTAAAACACTCCCATCGATTTACCGCACTGACACATTTTCTAAATGGTTCATACTACCCTGCTGATTTTCAGCATATTCAGTATATTTTTGGAAGATATATTTAGAGTAAGTAATATAACTGTAATATGTTGTATAAATGTTATGTGAGTAAATCCAACAGTTGTTGGGTGTAAACCAGGTCACCTGTAGCACAGGTGAGCTCATACCTCATTACGGTCTACTTTCAGACAAAATTCAATGTGTCCAGAATTTGAATTTCACTCTTTAAGAGCACTGGATATTTACAGTGACATTATCAAAATAAGTGAACAGAAGCAGGGGATTCAAATGAAATAGACCACTTTCCACCAATCATGCCTCATATCTTACAGCCAATGGTATTGCACCATGATGCTTATTTTCAGAACAGCACAGTGTGATTAACAGAATTCCGACCAATTGCTGAAGTCTTTCGCTGAGGTCTTACATGAGCAGCTTTATAACTCGACCTAAGTTATAACTTGGCCCAGTTTCCACAGATGTGCTCTGCTAATTTAGAGTATATTACTCAACCACAATAGAGTGGGTGTATGAAATGATGTGCTGCTAAAACCAATCAAATCCACCATCACAAATTTGCAGGCATCAATCAAGTCTCAGGAAACCTAGGCCAGAAAAAAATGAACTGAATTATCCATATGGTGTATCACAGATTGGGCCTCTGGTGCTAAGACTACTCAGTCATTAACCCATCAGTGCTGAAGGGCCAGCCAAGTGTGAAAGCAAAGGATGTGGTGAGGTTGATGACATCATTAAAAGGTCCATTTCCAGAGGAGAGGACCACATCGGGCGTTTAGAGTCCCTGTGGAGGTTTGGGAAAAATACCCTAAAGACTCTGAGGATGTAAATCTAACCAGGCTGCGACTGCTCCTCGCCCCAGAGATAATGTCTTAACTGCAGCTATGGAAACAATTTTCGGTCAGGAATTGGTTCGAAGACAGGCCGTTGATCGAACCTTTCCTTTTTTCATTCTTTTTTTTGGTGCAGGGGAAGCAGAAGGCAGCATTTTTGTTAATTAGTGCCTCTATTAGTTCGACCCTTGTGCAAAAAACAATCTTTAATAACAGCTGTTGTCAGGAAAATAAACAAGAAGTGGACTTGGACTATAATGGCATCAAAATACGTAGTTTGCTGTTTACAATAAAAACACACATGCACACACAAACACACACACACACACACACACACATATATTATTTATTGCTAATTGATGACATTTGCTGAGAGTTCAGGAAGGTCACATCTGGTATTAAAAAAAGGAAATAGGCAGTTATGGTCTACGAGCCTCACATTGAGCACACAGCATGTTTCCTGCTTAGGCCCCGATTTATATTCTTTGGTCTTGACAACCTCAGTATTCATATCAAAGAATGAGGCTCCATTGGGTGACATACGTTTGGTCTGTCACCCCGCACCTCAATCCAAGAGGTGAACGCTTTAAGCTGGATGATCTGATTTTAAGAAGGAGAAAAAGAACAAAAAAATAAAAGAAAAAAATCTGGAAGGAGCACAGACTAAAAAAAAGTTTGTGGGAAATCATATGACATTTGAAGCTACATGAATTGTTGCTTTAGTCCACAGACAAATGGAATTATTTAAGAGCTGCAGATACAGAGACCAAACCCCCATTAAAACACAGACTGTTGCGATTAGGCTGCTACCACACTGCCAAGGTAGTGATGGTGCTGCAAAGGTGACTGCATGCTGCCTTTGTCTTTCAGAGAAAGTCAAAACCATGTAATCCAGCGGTGTCAAACCTGGTGCCATGCAGGGTTGTGTGCATGCTGTATGCTGGTTCTCATTCCAAACGATTACTGCTGCATTACCTGGTTCACTTCAGCCGCATGCATATAAACTCTGTGTTAAAGCACAGAATGTGAATGTTTTTTATTTACACAACATAAATAACTTGTTTAGCTGTGTATGCATTGCGTGCAAACCAGCGGGAATAATTTAGTAGTTAATGAAAAAAAATATCTAACCGAGAGCAGAGGCTAGAGTAAAAACACAGCCCTCTATGGCCCTGAGTCTGCCACTGCTCATATAATCCATGACACACACGGCTCTGGCACGAATAAACTTTAAGGGTCAAATGGCTGGAAATGGGGTCACCGCTCTACCCTCAGGCTTCAGATTATCAATGATCAACGGCCCTGAACTGATACTTGGGAGCGTTTGGATAGCTTCTCCTTCACATCATCAGACTCAACCCTTGGCAGCTCTGGCTATTGTCTTTGCTAGAGAGTTGGGCAAACAACTCTAATGTTGAATCTACCTCCTCACATGTACACTCACAAACAAACAGGGGTAGAGATAAGGAGGTGATTATCCTATTGTTGGATGAATCATTCAACTTCTTCACCCCTTGTGTGGTTTTAGAGTCTGAAGATAATCATCCCTGCCTTGATAGGTCCAAGGGACAGCTGCTCCAGAGAAGCAGAGGAATTTCAGATATGTGAGCTTGTGTTTGTAAATATTTATCATGGCCATAATGGCTGTATACATGGCATACTCAATGCGAAAAATAAGTTAATGATCTGATGAGCTGAAATAAAGTGATTGTTTGCAAAAGTGTTTTCATGGTCGAGATGTGAAGTTTATTAAATGCGTGATTTTTCTTTTTTAAATTTAAACTCGGCACCACGGTTTAGTGGGAAAAAAATCAAATTGATTTGATATTATTGACTCTTTTGGACAATTGTTTTGTTTTTGTCCTCAAGGTTACTGAAAATATCTCAAGCTTTGCTCAAGCTTATGGTTTTGCCCATCTGTTTCTTATGACTCGCAATGAAACGTGATACATTTATTATCGGTATTGTGATGGCAGGAAAAATAAAATATGCTTGTGTATAATTTTGCTTTTTAGCCTGTATTTCAAACAAGTCATGGCTGTTTCCCTTCCTAGCCCCACTTTCCTACAGCGCCCTCACATGGCTGAAAGCGGAAAGTCAATAAATGATAAAACCAGGAAGCTTTACAGGTGAAGCATCAAGTACAAGGGCACAATGGTAGAGCCCTACCTATGAATTGCAACCTCTGACTAACAAACCCAGCTCCCTTAACATAACACTACAGTCATCCACAACTCTGTGTGACCACAGTAAAAATGGTTCCATGGTCACTGTGACTCAGAGATAAAGTCTCTATGCAGCACTGGCCTGAAGCAGAGGAATCTCATCTTATCTCCACCAGGCCAATGTAGGTGAGAGCTTTTGTTGTAGCCCAACATTAAAACAGTCCTCAGTTCATCATGGTTGTAGATCAAGACCTTGCTTTCGTGATTCAGGTGTTTTAGTGAATGGCAGGAGCTCAAGCCTGCATCTGCTCTGGCCTCTCTCTGAGAAGACTGGAGAACACAGCACTAATGCGTTTTTCCTGGAATGTGGTTTTGGGAGCACAGTTTCGTTTGGGAACCTCAGAATCAGTTGATTTGGCATGGCAGGGACGTGCAGTGAAGCCAGTTCATGAATCGGTTCATGGAGAGGGATCCGCTCTCCGGTGCTAATCTGAAACTCTGTTCTGTTACAGCCAGGATTGTTAGTGAGACTTTGATTCTCACTGCCCTAACTTCAGGGATGTGGTTCAGTAATACCCTAATGGATGGTAACAGCTGCTGATTAACCTTGTATCTTAGGAGTGGGTGTGTGAAATGGTGAACATCCCAAGACAAATAACTATGGTCTATTTGCAGGGGCTAATTGCCAATCAGTTTCCAGAAATTATCAAAACAATCTTTCAGAGGTCAAGTGTCTGCATCATGTGGCTCACTATTTTCAAGCTGTTAAAGATGCCCCACCCACACATGGGTTCTGCCTGGGGGAAGTCCAGTTTGTGGGTTTTTCCCTGTCTGTAAGCTACTGTGCGGATGCTCAGAGTGATCCCAGATCAGAGGTTTCAAACTCAGTGCCATGGGGGGTGGCTGTGGCCTGGTTTTCAGCCAACTCTGCATTAATTGGTTCAATTACTCATTCAGCTATGTGGATGCATCTCTGCGCTGAAGCACTGAATATAAGCCGTGTTGTTACATAGGCAACTCATATGACTGATTTAATGTTATATGCATTATGAGTGAACCAGCAGGACTAAAGAGGCAATGTAAACAATTATCTAAGTAAGAGCAGAGGCTGGAGTGAAACTCACATCTGCATGGGCCTCCATGGTACTGGGTTTGACACCACTGTTCTCTATGATTCCTGTTAGGGGAGCATTAGGTGCCTTCCAGAAGGGGGCGATCTAGTTCTAAGGATCTGAGAGGAGCGGGCATCCTGAAGACTGGGGTGTCCCCTTGATTTGCACAAAGCACCCAGACTCCATGTCTGTCAGTCTGGAGGCCAAAATCACATATCGCAGCCCGCAACCCAAGCTGAGCGAAGGGACCAAGCTTAAGTATAAGTTAGGAGCTGAGATGAAATTAGCCACGATTTGGTTGTCATTTTATTTTTATTTTTCTGATCCCCAGTAAGACAGGATCTTGCGTGTTTACATGTATGTGGTACCGGTCTGAAAACAGAACTGAACCGGGGCTATGTTTACTCTTCACGGCTCCATGTGGATAGCGGCACACTGAGTAATCTGTTTTTAAAATGCTATAAATACGCGGGGGGTGGTGAGAGAGGGAGAGAGGGAGAGACAGTCATGGTCTCTGCTTTAGCTGTAGAGCAAAGCTCATGCAGCATGACAGGACCTGGTCCTTCACTTTATGTTTGTTTATTTATTTATTTATTGAAAGAGTGCAACATCCTGTCTCTAAAAGCACTGTGTAAGTTTCTTAAAAAAGTTAAGAATCCTCATAAGAGAGTCATTTTATTAGCCACTGATGGGTTGATAATAACCATGGCCATGTAGCCAGAGGTAGCCTGGGCTGAATGTCCTGTGAGGCGTATTCACAGTCTGTCAGAGACCGTTACCAGAGCAGTGAGACGCTGAGCAGTGCTGCTGACAGACAGTGCACATACTTGGTGAGTTAGGAGGAGTAAACGCATACATGCACGCTCTGTCACTTTCCATGGTGACTGATCCCTGTGAAATAGTGATGGTTGGATATTTTTTCACAGTTATATCTGTTATTTTAATCTTTTTGCAGATTTTATTATTTTAGAACATTTTTTTTCCTTGACTGCCCACTTTGATTGAATTTCCCATCTCTACCTCCCCATTCAAAGTTTAATTGATAGTGAAAAAATATTTTCCAATCTGGCACCCTTTGTATAAGCAAGAGAATCAGCCAATCAGAATGTCAGCCTTAAAGCACATTCAATGTTCCAAATCCCTTCAACAATGTGTCTCAATGTTTCTCCAATTTTACAAGGCATATCAGTGTTCTGCCATTTTGAAAGTATATCCCAGTATTCTGCTGCTTTTACTGTGTATTTCAGTGATCCGCCATTTTCAGAATGTTTCTTAGTGTGTCTCGGTTTTATCATGGCCCCTCTGAGCTGAGTGAGTCATAGGGGAACTTGGAGGTGTCCTATTGTCAGCTGCAAAGTTTCTGGGAGAAATTATGCGTTGAATAAACATGAGCAGGATTTGGCTCTGAGGGAGAGCTATGCTCGGAGGCCTGCCATCCATGGCGATAGCAGTTCAACAACTGCATGCTACCAGAAGACGAAAAACCAGCTAACAAAAAAAACAGACATGTGTGAACCATGTGATGACTAGCCGTGTAAGAAAGAGAGTGCCAGAGCAATTGATTGATTTGCAGTAATTTAGTGTTAGCTGCTCAGCTCCAGATGAGGCGAGTCAGGACGGGACGGTGGTGATGGAGCGTCCCTGTGATGCCCCGCTACTGATGCTGTCACTCTGTGTTCAAATAAGCACCAGCCACAAAACTGCATTTTAATTTTTGCTATTTTTCAACATTCCTGTGATTCAGACTCATGGCTCCGCCCACCCACCCCCCCCCCCAAAAAAAAAAGAAATTCAAAAGCTTTCAACTTTCATTCCCCTTTCTTCTGTGCACCCCCTGCCCCAGCCCTCTCCCCCCTTCATGTAAATTTATGAAGATGTGTCCCTGAAGTGGGGTGTGATTGATGTGACGGAGGGCTGGCCAAGGATGGGGGGGTTGGAGGAAGCATTGTGGAGTCATTAAGGGTAGAGCTGTACCCCCTGGGAGGGCTGGGGGGGGTTATAGGGAGCGAGGCGGCGCTCCTCGACGTGAGCCAAACCCTCAGGATCCTCAGGTACGTCTGTATCTGGCTGCAGGACAGGGGCGGAAATCTCCGCCGCAGTGGGGATGAGGGGAGGGGAGGAGCCAGGCGGGGTGCGCGATTTACTGTTTATTTGTTTAACAGATGGAGAGGGGTCCACGCGCGAAAGCGGAGAGAAAGAGAGAGGAGAGAAAGAGAGGTAGACAGCCAGCTGATCTGCTCTTCGGTTTACACAGAGCTTGGATGCAGGCTGGTGCCTGGGTTTGTCCTCCATTTGCTTCTGTGTTACAGCCAGGATTCAATCAATCATCATTTTCTGATATTTAGGCTGTTTGGACTCACATTTAAGTAGAAATATTCTTTTTTTCACAATAACAGGCTGGGACTGAATCAGCTTCACTTTCGGGTTAGCTTAGTAAAGCTTTGTGCGTATAGAGACACATGCAAAACTGTTACTATGTGCCAAAAAGCTAAAGTGATAGATTAATGAGGTACAAATAAGACTGCATGTTTTAAAAGCGAAAGGTACAAGTATTTTTCATTTTAGCCTGCTCCTCCAAAAACTGTCAGAGCAGGTGCTGCAGTGGGTCAGCTACCTTGGTGGAACAAGTTCAAGTTGGGGAAAACGAGAAAAAAATGTGTAATTAATAATTTAAAAAAAGACATATGCAGTTCCATCAACACAGACTTTATCATCACAGCATAAAAGTATATTATATTTTATTGTAGAATGCGTTCCTTACATGGTAAAATAGAACAGCGTATTCCATTTAAAAAGCCTTAAGTCTGTTTAAAGTCTGTACTGTACATACCAAGTTAAATGTACTAAGGGGTCCTGGCCACAGACTTTGGTAAGTTTAGTGATCGGTTAATTGGATTTTGTGAAGAAGATGCATAAAGGAAAACACTTCAAAGCCAAATGTTAATCAGATCAAGGTGCCCAGAGGTTCCCAGGCTGTCCTTGGTGAGAAATTCACCTCTCCTCAGATCTACATTTAGGTATTTAGCAGGTGCTGTTATCCAGAGTGACTTACAACAGTGTGTACAATAGGTTAGCACACCAAGCAGAGATGATACCAAAATGTCACTGGCTCTCCTGTATTACTACATATCCTTCAGGGTTTCAAATAGTCACTGGCTCTCCTGTAGTTCTGTGTGTGGGTTGTAGGGTGTAAAATAATCACTGGCTCTCCGTAGTCGATGGGTGCAGGTTGAACAGTCATGGGCCCCTAGGCAAAACCAGTGAGAAAGTGACTAATAGAAATAGAAACAAGCTCAAATGAAAAAATACACCATTGTGCACAGTTCACACGCTGACAGCATCTGACACATCAGACTTTGCACATACTCTGATTGTCTCCTTCAGGCTGAGCTGTCTGTCATGCTGTCAGGGTGGAGATGCCTTTGAGACAGGAAGTGAGCATGTGCTCACCAGCGTGCGCGACACCAACAAGATGATGTGCCGAATGTGGATCTGCTAAAACTGGGAGTTTCAATCACAACTCCTTGAATAATTCATGGGTCCTCTTTATTGCTGAACACAGTTCATTATTCAAAAGTTAAAAAAAAAAAACATCAAAGAAAAAAGTTATTCAACAACTGCAACCCCATTTATCTTTGATCTGCCTGAGAAGCCAGCGGGTCTGTTCCCACAAGCCACAGGGCAAAAAAATATATATATATATATGCAGAGATCTTGGCATCATGGTAAAATCTGGAGATTCATCTTGTGTATGTATGGGAACAAGATGAAGCTTCAGTTTTTACCGTGATGCCAAGATCTCTGCACATGGCTGGTCACTGTTTGGTCTAATGTTTGATGAGGCCCTTTTTTCATGAATTTTGCATAGACAAGGTATAAGTGTGGGATGTGCTGGATGAAAATGAGCACACAGCAGTCATGCCTCATCTCTCTTCCCCAGTGCGTGTAATTTACTTCACTGGCGCTGTTTTTAATCAGACATAAAAAGGAAGAAAGCTCAGAGACCTGATTTGCATGTGTGACATTTGGAGCAGAGTAAACAGGAGTTCTGTAATCCATCCCTCCACCAGGGCAGGGTTCTCACAGAGGTGCTGCAGGCAGGAGGAGGGTGGAGGGTGATCTCTTGTGGTAATGATTGTAGTGGCACCACTTAGTAACCCTGCACAATTCCAGTCCCGTCCATTTGGGGGCAGTGTGTTAATTACTGCAGCTGTTTCCCGCCTTCTTACATCTGGCTCAGGATCCCTGACCGTACTGTTACTTATGTCTGTATTAACACTGAGGAACATAAAATACATAAAATACCCCGGTTTATTAAACAGATTCATATCTGACTGAAATTAAAAAATAATTACAAGAGATAACAAATACATGTCGATTTACTGTTTAGGGTGATGTTATCGATATAATTGAATTGTTTGTCACCCTGATGTGGTTTTGCTCAGCTGTCACTGTCATTTAGCTCTTGTCTTGGAACAGTGCTGGTAAATGCCATCTATTGCAGCATGACTTCTCTGTCAAGGCCAGAGCTTTCATAGAGCATTGAAAAAAATATATATATAAAAAAAAAAACTTGGCAAAACTGTGCCACAAGACAAAAAAAGTAAAATACTAGGCTTCAGTGGGGCCCCCTCCTGGCTCATTTGATAAATGAACACACCACTGGCTCAGCCCAGCTGTCACAGGCTTTGGTCGAGGAAACATTGCAAACCCACTGAGATTGGGAATTGTGGAAGGGGGATTCTTTTCCCTTTGCGCTGCCAGGGGTGAAATCAGCTCTCCCTGCATTAGCCCTGCATCAGTCCCACTCATGCCCCACTTCACTGGCTGTTGTCAGTTGCACATGTGCCTGTCTCTCGACTGACTAATCTCACTGCTTACCTGTAGCACTGGAGGGGGTGTCAAACTGCCATTGTGTTTTTGGCATGATGCCGATGGTACAATGACCTTTTAAATAGCTAAATGGGCAACTCCAAGACAAGGGAGAGTGAGTTTCATGAACCTCATGCTGGATGGAGCTACAGTAAGCTGTCAATGAGTGATTTGTTTGAACCAACAGAAATGTTTCTCTCTCTGCCGCCAAAGGACAAAGGTCAGTAAGTCTTGATCCAACTGGGTGGCTCAGTCGATTTTCAGTGTCACGAAATACAGCTCACACATCACCAGCGGGTCCAAATCACAGAGAAAAATAAGAGAAAATGCTTTTAAAAAAAGTGGGCTTCACCATGGACTCTTGACAGATGGATCCCCAGAAAGGCTTATCTGAGCTTCAGTGAAGGCCTAATGACTGTGGTGGATGAAGGAGAGCATTAAAAACAGGATGCTTTGGAGGGCTAAGAAGGAAGAACACACAGAGAGAGAGAAAGAGAAAGAGAGGCCTCGCTAACGCCAGCCAAGCTACGCTCATCCATCAGACAATGTCTAACCCAGCTGCCAGGCCTCTGAACGTAGACCAGCGCCTTCCTCCCCGACACTTTCACCCAAACCCCGCCAATTCCTGTCACTATCTCTCTGCTTTTTCGCCATAAATTCAGCAGCATATTTTGATTATAAATAAGTGGTCTGCCATATTCCAAATCCAACACCACCTCCAATCTCGTGATACGATCCATTTCAATAGACAAAAATCAGAGACATGCTGAATGTTGATTTAAATACTTATGAGGACGAACTTTCTGTAAATTTCCAAGTATTTTTTTTATTTCCATGGACTTGTTCTGATGTATTAATGAGATTGAAAAATGGTAGTCTGATGATATTTTCATTTTTTATTTTTACTTTTCCATGATTTATTTCTCTTGGGATGGGAGCATATATGGGATTGCTTTAATTATAATACCACATTTTTCCACATAAAGAAATGCATGGATTATAAATATATGAGGGACATCCTTCGTTCCAGTTGGAAAAGGGAATTTGAGTAAATATGGAGAATGTTTTGAAACAATGCTTTCATCTTCAGCTTAATGGTTTCAGTGGGAACATTCCGTTTCAGTCATAATGATCACTCTTGTTTCTTATGTTCACAATTTTTATGTACCCGGTTTAACTGCAATAATAATAATGATAATAATAATAATAATAATAATAATAATAATAATAATAATACATTTTTAAAATTGAAAAGTGAACTACAATTACACAGAAAACTACTGCACCTGGGTAATTTGTCCTGTATTATTTTTAATATGATTTACTTTGCCCAGATCCTGGAAATGTTACATATTTATGTTATATATTTGTAAGCCTATCATTATCTACTATCCTTTACCTTATCTCATTCATATTAAATGTAAAATATTTTCAGTGAAAGTACCTGAGTACATGTTACTGAAGGCACAGGGTGTTACAGAATCTCAACAGGTCAGAAACTTGTGTTGGTTGCTGAGTTGTTTTTCTCCCTTGCAGATGAGGCCTGACACTGTCAGTGGTAAACCACTTCTCACACCCCGCCTCTGCTCCTGGCATGATCAGCAGTTAAATACTGACACCATTTATTATTCCATGCAAAACTACAATGGCAATAATCAGAGAGATCAACCTTTCTGTAAACCATGCATACACTGTGAGAGCCAGCAGATGTGTAATTATTTATAATCAAAGGGTGGGCACGAAGCTGGCTATTCATTTTCACAAATCCCAAAAATAAACAGTGGGAGCAAATATTTTGTTTAGGCGCTGTTGCCGTGGGTACTGTACGTAATAGATATTCCATATTAAGTCAGAAACTGACAGCAACAGTCAAAAAATAATAAAAAAACAAAAACTGAATGCACCACTTGTAGGCTTTCTGGGGGGGATTTTCATTAATTTGATTTATATGGACTGCTGTAAATATCCATCTTTGCCAATAACAAAACTGTGATCTACAATCATTCAAGTAAACAAAGTGTTATAATAAATCAAGAATGATGTTGAGCATGGTGGTGGATTTAGGATAACTGAGGAAAATACTCATTAGAGTGTGGTTTTCATACCAACACATCTTCTGGAGGGAGAGTTCATCTATAAAACCAGTGTTAAATGTGCGGATTAGACAGCCAGAATGAGAAAACTAGGGAAACCCTGCTCCAGTATTCTTAGTGCCGCTGGTTCTACATCAAATACAGTGAGCGATAATGGTCAAATGAATATTTAATGCAGTACTGTATACTCTGTAAATTGTACGTAAATGATGAGGTCAGCTGGTCCGAATGTCCTGTCCTCATCAATATATGTTCTTCTGGTCCTGTCTGGGGTGGCACAGCTAACGCATATAACAGTGCTTCTTATGACACAGTGTCCCCATCATCAAGCAAGGGAAGCTGGATGCTCACAGGTCTAACCACACCTCTTTCAGCACTGGGCTGCTTTTCCCAGAGGTCTGGGGTTCAACCAGGCACTACCCAATCACAGACTTACTAACAGGTTACACAATACACTGTACAGATCTAGAACATGGAGCAGTACAATGAAACTGTAATGGGAAAAAACCTAAATGAATTAAAATGGTCAAATGCAAATTACATTCAAGGGCCAGGCAGGAAACCTTATTAACATGTATATGTTCTGAGCCCAACAATTCTGAACACAATCTTGACACCAAAAATTGTTACCTAAGGATCAGGCTGAAATCAGCTTTTGTAGATAAATAAAGAATTTTATGGGTATTACACTTTAGCTAAATTTGTAATTTTGTTTAAAGGAAAAGCTTTATTTTTAGTTTCCTATCTTACATGAATCTTTATGTGCTTACCCATACATTTTCACTCACATTTTGTCCTACATTCCTGTGTTGGGGAGGAATGAGGGGTGGTGATTGATGAGTACTGTGAACTGACAATCCACCCCCTCAGCCTGGACCCAGACAAACGAGGCCAGACGCCACACAGGTCAACGGACGATGTACGGTGCGAGACACTTTTGGCCGCCTGGGTTCAGCACTCCATCTTCAATTTTAAAAATAAATAAATAAAAAAACCATGATAAGTATCTAGCGCAGCTGTTTTCGTCTGGTCTTTCTTTTAAGATTTTTTTTTTTGGCGAGGTAGTAAATTATGGCTTCTATGGCAGTAAAATTTGTGATTTTAGGGCCTTCGTAGTTTGCCATCTATGCCTTTGCAGCCTGTGTGTGTGTGTGTGTGTGTGTATGTTTGTGTGGTGGAGATGACATGGTCGATATGAGTAGGCAGAGTAATTGCTTCAGCAGGGTGTGTATTGGCAATTTAAAAACATGTACAAGCAGACTGCTTCATTCTGAGCTGACAGGACACAGAGCGTTGTATGGCGAGCGGTGGTGCCAAACAGCCATTTTGTGTAATAGCGCTGGGAGCCATTGCTCTGGTGGTCTCGCAGACTCTGGGGGCCCCAGGAATCACTTATCTGAGGTATTTTTGGGGGGGAGATGCACAAATAATATACCACAGCCTCACACAGAGGGACCACCCTTCCATCCCAGAACTTTATAATCCTCTGCATCGTAATGACCGCTGATGTGTATTTACTGTTTTTTATTGATTTATTTCAGGAGTGGGAACTCACAGGAATGGAGTTTAATTTAGCATCGCTTTAAATAATTCAGTTACCCCACATTTATGATGCCATTAAAACTGAGTTTGTTTTTTTTTTTTTTTTGGGGGGGGGGGGGGGGGGGCACGTGAAATAAGGTTCTGAATCCAGCCTATGTTTCTTACATTGTTACAGCCCTCTAAAGAAAGTGTTGAAATTCTTTACTTAATCACTGTTCTTTCGGGTTCTTGACTCCGTTATTACTAATATTATTTCATATTTTTATGGGGTCATCTTGGATACAAGTGTTGGAAATTAGCCTCGGCTACATTTACAAACTGTGTGCAGTGGATCATTGGTTTTACTGATGTGCAAAAGTATTATTGTATTGGCATCAACAGATAATAACTGCATACACATATTTTTTACTCCACAGAACCTTTCGGAAGAACAAAGGGAGAATACGCATGGAATGGCATCTTTATCTCTGAGGAATAGCCTGCGATACGGATCTCATTCCCTTGAGGTATTCATTAATTCCCTCGAGACACTACATCATATCTTTCAGGAATGAAGCGGTTCCCACAGGATAGCAATGACATTCCCAGCTGATATTAAGCTGAATTATTCCCTCCAAACAGATATTTTATATCATTCCTCTTTGTAACTCTGTATTACAGGAAGAAGAAAGCAAAGCATGACGTTTGTCTGGACCATATCTTCCATGATGACCCTGTAAGGACAGGCATTCTCATCAGCATTTGCGTATTTCTAAAATGAATATCCTACAATAACTATAATTCAGATCTTAGCCAATTAAGCATGAAACAAAACAGCTTCTCCTCTTAATTATTTATGGATTCATTTGGAGGAAACTGTCACTGTCAAGATAAATACACTGAAAATATTAAAAGCTTGAAGCGCTAGGCCACTTGTACAGAATAGCAAATAAATATTCAATGACATGGCTTTAAGATGCGGATAAGTGCCACAATAAGCACAAAATCAATCCAGTGTGATTGTTTGATCTTTATTACAGCCTAATGGCTGAGCCACTGATGGCTGGATCCACAAAGCCCCATGAAATGTGTCCCCTGTCACATTGGCCGGGTTTGGCTTTCGGTTTCTCAGAATGTTCCCAGAACATTAGCAGTCAGAGTAAATGTTCCCAGCGCTTGCATCTGCTCAGTTTCCTGTCGGCCCATCAGCTACTGCCTTGAAGTTGCAAAGAATACTGCAGGAATGGCCTTGGAAGGCCTTTTTTTCAGAATTTAAAAAAATATATTTTTTTATACTTTTCCCTCCAAATCTGGAAAGTCAAGTTGTGCTCTGAGCTGTAACCTCTGTTTGTCATTCATGTCAGCCACAATCTCTACTCAGAGATATGTGATGTCGCCAGCCACTCCTCTGTCAGCAGCTCAGCAGTCCGGCTCGCACACACCTGAGCTGGAGGAAGGCACTCCCTGTGCAGCTTAGCATGGGCAGACTGCGAATGGCCACCCGTTATTTCACACATACGTCTGTGATGTCTTTTCATTACTAAATGAGAACCATCAGTAGATGGAAATGTATTGCTTCCAGTAAGTTTGTATGCTCCATGCCATGCCTTCATTAAAATGGCTTTTGTTATTACATCAA
Organism: Albula glossodonta; assembly: GCA_019788955.1. Lineage (NCBI taxonomy): Eukaryota > Metazoa > Chordata > Actinopteri > Albuliformes > Albulidae > Albula > Albula glossodonta. Next base: position 23,038 of record JAFBMS010001274.1, on the reverse strand, counting down.
CAAGAAGAACAACAAAACTATGTTTTTAGACTTAGTTGGAGGGAAAGAGCAAACTCCTGGTAGGAAAACTGGCTCCATGCCTAATATGGGTGTAAAGGCCAGGCTAAATGGGCCAGGTAAATTCTGCCTACTGCCTGCAAACAAGGGGGCAGCAATGCCAGGAAAAGACACGGGCAGCAGCGTAATGTGGTACTGAAAACCTGTTACTCCTTAAGGGCCTGCAATTCCATGTTTTCACTCCAAGTCTGATTAGTCAATCTATGGAGCAGGTGCCTTTTCAGCTTCTCAAGGTCAGCCAACAGAAAAGATGCAGAATTACATATTTTATAGTTTAATAATTCTTTGTAATTGTACAAAGAACACCCCCCCCCCCCCACACACACACAGGCACACTCTGGATTAGTGTTGGGGCCAACATTATGTCATGACACTGTTCAATTGTAATTCTGTTTGGTTCAGAGAGCAGGTGAGTTTCACCACCCTGAATGGGTTACAATGAGCTCCATTGGTCCTCCAAAGCTCTCCCCACCTCTCCTAACAAAACTTTGTGCACACTGCCAGAGCTTTACTTAAACCATTGGACTCTCCCTTAAAAATGTATTTAGGTAGGCGACATCCAGAATTATTCCTGATTTGTTTGAAAGCAAAAAAAAAATATTAAGTGGAATATGTGTGCTATCTCTTGACTTGTTTTTTTTTTTTGATTGAATTGAGCAGGTTGTTGGTGCGAGGTGAGGCATTGACACTTACAATACCTCAATTTATCCCTCCCTGGGAAACATTGTGGCCAATCACTATGTTCCTGCAGAACTGCTAGCCATATGATTGGATACTTGCAGACTGTGGGTCCAGTCACATGCAAGAATAGTAATTTAATAGGAAGAGACATCCAGCAGTAAGTGTACATCTTCCCAGCTCATCCATCTGCAACTCCTCATCCCCTCCTCCTCACCCTCCCAAACAAAAAGACAAAAACAACATTTTGACAAAATTCAAATTCACATGTTTTTCCTATTTTTGAGCATTGTAGAGATCCAGAAAAAGTCAGCAGCATGTGAATACTGTGAAAGTGGGAGGAAGAGAGGAATGAGAGAAAGACGAGCTTGGAGGTTAAATGTTCCAGGCAGTGATGCGATATGCTGCCGGCGTTTTCGACGCGTTGACACCTGTATCCTGTATCTCCGGGAGAATCCGCCAACATCCAAAACCTCGCTGATCACCCATGGTGCCTTTCCTACCCAAACACATAAATCACATCACGTCTCGGCTTGAGTGCGAGCTTTATTGATTATCTGCTATTGGTGTAATCCATCTCACGTGTCGTCTCAGGGCTAGAGGGAGAGATGGGGGATGGAGGCGCGGCGCCGGTGTGGATGCAGTAGCTGCTGTGATCCAGAGTGCAGGGGCCCTTAACTCTGGAAGCACCCCTCTGCTGTAGCCTCTCACTCCCCCTTCACCTCTCTGCTTTACTAGCCTTTCACGCTGACCTCCACACCTCCACTCTCCTGCTCTCCCTTTACCCCTCTCTCTCAGTTCTGCTCCATCTCAATGCCGCACTTGCACACATATGTGCATGCACACCACAAAAACATATACATACACAGTAGACATACACACCTTAAAGGCTTGTGTGTTTTTGTAAGTGAGAGACTAGAGAGACAGTATTTATATGTTGGCATATGCAAGTGTTAAGTTAGCAAGAAAATTAGCTGTTGGTTTCATTGCTGGTATGCACACACATACGCAAAATAATGCAATGTAAAATATCACCTACACAGTATTATGTGGGTATGTGTTTACAATTTAGCGGTACACAATACAAACACAGCATTCTGTAGGCTGCACGAATGGAAAGACTGAAGAGGGTCGATCCAGTGTACAATCAGAGTAGATGGAGCTACAGAGCCGTCTCAGCCCAGTAACCTTTAATTCCATTCAGGATAATACCAGATAAAGAAATCTGTTTGTTTCAGCTGCCAGTACAACAAAATCTAATCTGAGAACAAATTAGGCTTGAATTGCAAAACTGCTTTGTATTACCAGATTTACAATAATGAAAACCTTTTAAATGAAATGATGGCATTGTGCTATTTGTCCATTTTCTCACACATGGCGGCCATTTTTTTGGCACATATGTTTTCAAGCTGCTATATTAGCGGAAAAAGAAAAGTAATGATAATATGCCAGGAAAGCTGTATGCAAGAATAATTTGTGTTTTTTCTTTAATCGCTTACATTTGTCATTGTTTTTCACAAGATGAAAAGACGTGTTTGTGGTGTAGCTGTGCATCCTGTGGCTGGGAGTTCAAGTCCCAAAAGCTCCATTACCAGCTATGGCCGGAGGTCCACATTGGCAACGCAACAACTGGGTAAGCTTTACCAGGGAAAAATCAGGAGTAAACCTTGTCACTCTCTAGCGGCCTCTACTGGCTAGCTTTCAGCCTGCAGATTCATGAACTGAACATATGTCAACAGCATATATGATTAATGTCGCATCTGTAGTGTGAAAAATTACAAAGGCGAGTCATCCAATGAATATCATGAGCAGCTAATGGTGAGTCTGTGTGGGAGGCTGGCTCATGGTTGATGTGGCTGATTACATGAAGGGGAAGATTCTATAAAAGTGTAGAACTAAAGCTAAGACAACACTAAGATAATTGAGAAGTGCAAAGTACAGTATACACAGTTAATTAGTAAATCACCACTATAAACCGGATTAAATGTTACTGTGTGTGAGATTCCTCTGCCTGTTACGTCTTATTAATTTAATTGGATGTTTTAACTACATTTTGAGCACTAACACACCATAAATATTAACTACCTCAAACTCTGAAAGTGCAGATAACATCCCATTGTGCAAATAGGGTCAGATCAACCTACACAGTTATCAGTTTACAACCAGCTTCCAGATTTTTAAAGTTCTGCATGAAATGCACAAGAGCTGTTTGTTATTAAATTCTTGTTTACCGCGGTCACAGAGACTTGGAGCACGGTTACCATGGGGAGGTTTGACTAAATAAACACACTTCGCTGGCAGTATTGTCAGACAGGATGACTACATTTTTAGATTTACACTGAAACAGAGAGCAGCAACCTGATTGAGTACTAGATGTTTGCCGACATCACAGCATGCTCAAAACCGTTGCGCTTTTAAAGTTATTACATGTCATAAAAGTCAAATTATATATTAAGGAAATACAGGCTAAGTCTTACAAATGAAAACTGTAATTAAAATGTAAAACAAATAACGGATTCCATTTATGAATCGCAAAGTCTGGATATGATTTTCTGTGTAGATTTCTGATCTGTACTGACAGGCGGGACAATTTATGTCACAATACGTAGAATTTATGAATGCAATGTCCGGAAAGACAAGTACACTGTTGTAATAGAGAGTGACATAGATATAACTAAATTGTGGCGACAGAAGGTACTGCTATAACTAGCTTTTAATTGGGTGTCAGGAAAGGAAAGTTGCTGACAGACAGAGCTCTGTCTTTACAGGGGTGACCCTGCCAGAAGGGAGAAATTCAAGAACTTGAAAGTCTACACCACAAAAATAACACATTTATCTTTATAAGAAAAGTGTGCATTGATTACTCAATCACAACATTTATTCTAAAACAGAGAGATTTGGACTAAGTTTTCATTGTAACATCAGACAGATTTTTTTTTTCAAATCTATTTTATGCAAAAACATGTTTCAGTCAAAGGAGCAACTGGTTCTGTATCCAAATACCTTAATTTATAAGATGGAAAGACTAAAAACAAACAATATGCTTTCCCTGGGCTACACCAAAGGAAAGTGAAGGGGACGAATGGGAACTGTGTTGCAACGCTAGCGTTTGATGTGGGCACAGATGAATGATGTTTCAGCGGTCTGCTCTGTAACTGGCTGGCCACTGACTGTGTCCTGATATACAGTAAATATAACACTCGCCTATCGATTTGTGCCTGGATAGCATATCAAACTTCCCTGACTCTGTGCCACTGCACCCAAAGATGGGAGGATAAGATATGCTAGTGAAGCTCAATGTGTATAGAGTTTTCTCTAAGGTATGGCTGCAAATTCACCTAATTAATAAATACTACAATGTTAATTCTTCAAGGCACACTTAACTCACTTTGATGTTTTTCAGCTGACCTATCACATCCTGTACTATAATGGTGTTGCAGGATAATGCAATATGAAAATGGATATTTTCATGAATATTTTGGCTGGCAGTGTATTCAATCAGCACTTGTCTTTTCCTTTTCCTCACAATTGAATAAGAGTACTGTGTTTTTCTCTTCAAGATCAGTTTGTTTGCTGAACTCACCACACTTTGTCATTGGAGATACAAGTGAACACTTGCTTAAAATTGTGAGCCAAAGTTAAAGACAAGTGTTGATTGAATCCTAAGATCAATATTTCAAATTCTTCCCTCAATGATTTCTCACAAGCTGTGACATATTTTCCTGTATATTTTATAGGTGTGATGTAGCTGTCCTGATCCAACCAATAACGTTGGTAATGGCAGGTGCAAGAAGAAGAGATTCAGACTGGTGATTCACACATAAGTGATGAAACATAGTGTACTATTGAGTTGAGAAGAGAGAGGAGGTATGTGTCAAACACATCATACCTCCACAAGCTGCCCTCTGAGGTTCTGACAAACACCTCCACCTCCATGTCCTTGGCATGGGGATCTCTGCTACAGTTCCCAGAACAGTAGGTTTGAATATGAAACAACAAAATTTCCTTCCCCCCTTTGCCTGCAACTGCTGTGTAACTTAAGCTGTAATTCCTGTGCACCCTGGCTGATGTGTGTAATTGGCTGTTACTGGTAATGAGGGGTAGGAGACACTGCAGAGGTAATTCTGTTTCAACAACCGGCTGCTGGCACAGGAGCCAAACCCGGGCATGCAGCTTGCCAATAGTTGCAACCCAACAACACCATCAACAGTGCTCCCTGCAGAAAACAGATGGGCCAAAAAGCACATTTTGACAGCTACAGCTCATGTAAGTGATTGAACAGCACTTACAACTTCATCCTTGTCTTGTTCATAAAGTGAATTAATTTAAGGACCTGTCAGTGGAAAAAAACCCGCTGTGTATTTATCTACACAAACCAGTGTGATTTATACTTATAAAGCAGTACTAACTGATTACTAATGCATTGTTATTAATTACATTGTTCAGGCTCCATGCAATGTTAATAAATGACAGTTGTAATTGCACAACAACTGTAATTGCAGTTGGCTGTTGAGACAGTGAATAGCACATACAACATATAAATAAACAGTAACCTTGGTAAATGGGACCTCCATGATAAAACTAGAACATTGGCCCAGACAAGCACATATTGAATGAGATAAATATAGTCATATTTCAACATACTGATTTATAATGTCATTATTAGTGGTTTATTAAGCATTTATAACCTGAAAAAGTTATAGAACAATACCTTAAAAGTTCAAAATTACATCTTACTGGACTTGGCCTGGTTTTTATGGTTGCTAATGGGAGCAATATATTCCAGATGTATTTTTCCCCAATATAATAATTGTGGAAAATAACCAATTCTTATTGCTGAAAATCATGTTTTTAATATATTTATTGACAGATTTAAAAAATAATGTCTTTCCACTGCAGAACCTTGTTGATCTGTTCATAAATATATCACACAAGCATTTTGTTTTCATTTCTGCTTTAATATAGATTTTATGTTGGGGGAATGACAGGGGGATTGCGGGTCAGCTAAGAACAGTTTCAGAGCCAACGCCCCCCACCCCCTTTACCCCTACTGCTTTAACAGCAGTAAAAATAAACTCCAGGGTGATACGTTTGATGAGTGTTCATTAAAATAAAAAAAATAATAATAATGTTCTGACTAAAACAATATTATGGTTTTCTTTTTCCTGCTATTATAGTTTGACACTTGACAAGGCAGTAATGTTGGGCGGCGTATGCCTGCTCGCTGTGTAGAGATGAATATTAATCTCACGCTTTCATAAGGCTTCACTGAACTGCCTCATGTTCATATTCAAAGCAAAGGGTGCAACATCCAGTTGCAACTGGCTTCTGACTGCTGAAGCCCTTAAGTCTAGCATTTTCATAAGGCTCCCTCAATTTGTTCAACTACTCACTCAGTTACATACATATAACTCAGCGTTAGAGCAGAGAATGTAAGGACTGGCTGTTATTTACACTAACACTGATTACTCATGTCACTTTATATGCAGTAGGTACGGGACCAATTTAGCACATAATAGAACTAATTTCCCAGTCAACAGTGGAGAAACCTCCATGACACAGACTTTGACAACATTGCTATAGGGAGCAGTGGGAGTGTGCTTTGAAACCTTATCTGCATGTTTCAGGGCTGAATCTTTGAATTACTGTAGGTCAGGGTGTGTCATGGAAACATTTCCCATGCAGTTAACAATGCCCTGACACAGTAGACAAATTCACGTTGTGTAAATAAACCAAATATTGTAAACAACCTACTGTAATGACTTCAAAGAAAACAACACGCACATGCACATGTGTTTATGTCTTCAGATGGTGTGATCTCTTCAGGTGTGCCTGGTCTTGCTGTGGATGAAAATGACATGGCCTGGGATTCAGATGCCATTTGTTCTAAACGGTGGCTCATAGTTAAATGAAAGTGTTTTATCCTCACCGACACAGTTTGGCAAGTTCAGCAATCATGAAAAATAACTCACCAAACTGTTCTTCTCGAGAAAAAACATAAATCTTTTATGTAACTGTAAATAAAAGTCAAGTACAGTTGTTGATTGAATCCCAGGCTTGGTTTGTGCAAACTTCTCTATTATGTGTACTGCCCCCTCAGGAACTTTCACACAATTTCACACCCGTATTTTTCAAAGATCTAGAAATTAAGATTAATGTCAATAAAAATCTATACAAATGTAATAATGTATTTTTGAATAAGAGGTATCAACTGAGTAAAAAATGTATTAGTTTTTGACACTTAATGAAAAAAAGTTTTTAATAGTGGACATAGAAGTTTGGACCACACTTTATGTATATTATGTATTTATACATGTGTATTCATGTTATAGCCATGCTTGTTTTGTGTCTAGAGGTGATGGATTACTTTCTATAATACTCCACACAACAAAAACTGCACTTGCATTGACAATAATCCCTGTGAGTTAAAAAAGAAATATGATTTAAAAAATAAAAGACACCCTTCCCTCACAACTGTACAGATATCAATGCAGGAATGCATACAGCTCTGAAAAAATGACCATGAATTACCAAAACAACACAAAAAATGAATTGCCATTGGCAAGAAAAAAAAGGACAGCTCACAGCTGAGTCTTCCCCCTTTTTACAGCCATATCAGGGTTTAATGGGAGATTACTGGCCTGGCCTTTGCCCCAGAGCTGTGCTGTATTGGAGGTTGTTTTTTGTAACGTGCTCCATGGAGCTCTCCCTCACTCTCAGAACAATGGCTTATTTTCCTGCACCATCCCGCCGTTCGAAGGCCCTGCGGCTTGGCAGGCCGCGCGCCTCAGATTTCAACCACATGTCCCTGCGCCTGGAATCACACGATCCTGGCCTGGCAGCGCGTCTGCATAGCTCTGTGAGAGGGCTGCTGCAGTGCTGGGCTGGGGCTCCTGGAAGGGGCCCCCGAAAACAGGGGAAGGACGAAGAGGAGCATGAGGACGAGGGCAGGTTCTGCCGTAACCTCGGTAGACCCCGGGGCCCGCTTAACCCCCACCCTCAGCTCACCCCCAAACCCAACCCAAAGCCCACAAATTGAATTCAGCCGTTTACTTTTCACTTTGCATTCCTGGACATGTTAGCCTTTTAGTGCAAGTGTTTGTAAGTTGTAGGGAACCTACCTGCACTTAGCTTGGTGGAATTGATTTGTGCCTGCATGATCAGTTTACAGGAATTCCCTGTCATTCAAACCCCCTCCTACCTTCAACCCTCCAAACCAAATGTCAATACACCCCCCTCCCCATGTTTCCATCTCCATATTTTAAGGAGTGAAAAAATTTTGCTGATTGTAAGTCCAAATAACATTTTCATAAATGGGTCAATGTTTCCAAGTCAAGTCATTCTGGAATCCAAATTGGTTTTTGGCCTTGAAAATGTGTCTTGTTTTTTCGGTCCCACCACATAACATCCGCTCCTCGGAAATTCACTGTCAGACGTAATTACAGTGTCGCAGATTAGTTAGTCGCAGTGCTTGCGGGACGTGTTCAGGACTTGGATGTGCGTTTTATGACGTTTTTTAACAGAAACGCACTGGGAGACAGAAGGCCTCTGACCACGCCAGACCTTCATGTGGAGAGCAACTCTTTGGCTCCAGCCTTACAGCCATTTCACACTTGGCAAGGTAACTGCAGCCTATTACCACTTGAGGTGTGAGAAATTAGTTTGCTTTCACATTGGTTCAATTCTGTCCATTTGCTGCCCCAGAAATATGTGACAATAACTATACTGAATGGCCGTTCCCATCATGCAACACCTCCCATAATTCTGACAAGCACTGAAATGTGACCACCCAATGGTTTTAGAATTTCACTGTCTCCTTTAAGGGAATTGATACCCTTTCCCCAACTAAAGCAGTTACATCCTGGCCTGCCCTTATTGATTGGTGTAAAGGACTGGTTGTACTAAATATGCTAATGAAAAAACCAACTTTTGTATTTACACTTCATGGTTCTTCACCTGAAATAACCAGCTGTATAAAAGCATAGTGCACTTAAATGTAAGCTGTATAAGTCACTCTACATAAGGGTGTCTGCTAAATGTCTCAAATGTGATGCAATACTTCTTTTTTAACCAGTCAGTAACCCTCATTTTTCTTTTACTGCCAAATGTTAATGTCCAGTTCACTGAAGCTCATTGCTGCAGTAGCTTCTGTCAGTTCAGCAGAGTGCAGACAAGGGCAGGCTGTCCTCTGTAGTGCAGACGGCCAGCAGGCAGCACTCCTCACTCCGCAGAGCAGCAGCTGAGCTGCGCAGTCACGGCACCAGAGATGTGAACTGCGTGAGCAGGTGACCAGAGGGCCAGAGGAGATCAATGGTTCTCTATGAAAGGGCTTTTCCAAACTCATTCCTGGGGGACCTCTCAGTGTTCTGGTTTTGTGTTCCACTCAACCTCTTCATTAATTAAAGTTGTTGAAAGCATAAGTTGAAGTTCCAAAATGTTGTGGTGAAACACATTTTACTATAATACATAATGTTTGGCTCATTACCATTTTCTCTGTCTTTCACCTCATTGGTTTCCACAAATGTGTAGTTTCAATGACCAGGTGTTCTGGCTTCCAACATCTAGGCCTTCACTTAACAGGCGTCTCTATTAATTATTTAATTTAATATTTTCCCATTTTGTAAATAGAATAATTTGCCAAAGCACATTATATAAAATAAAAATATTGGTTGTCTAACTGGCCTGACTGTTTTAAAGTCCTTAAATGAGTATGGGTAGTTCATTCAGTGTAATGTGCAGCAGTGATGTTATATAAAATGTTAACAATGATGTTATACAAAATATGGCATTACGTGGGTAAATGATTCCTCATGAGACATTAAAATGTATGAATAAATAAATGATATACGAACTGTCTTTCTGAGGGGTTAAGCTAGGTGTCCACGAGTGTGTGAACAGAGTATATGTTGACTTTGTGTTCTTCTGAGGGCATAAACAGTATGTAACTGGTGATAGATATGCAGGACAGAAAGCAATGAGGGCTAATCATCAGGTGAATAAGAGGAGCCGAGGATGTACGACCTCCATCTACTGGTTCAGTGGAAGATGGTCATTGTGTTGGGCTCATAAGTTTGGTCTGGGTGAGGGAAAGAAGGAAGGGGTGGCACAGAAACCAAATAACCAGAAAATGATGTGCCACCTTTCAGGGCTGCTGGCCAGTCCAACTGACACATCTAAACACTGGAACAGTGTCATATTCGGTTATCTGTCCAGAATCCAGTTGGGACTCAACAACAACTTCAGTGAAAATTTGTAATTTTGGGATCTTATTGGGTGCTTATTTGTCTCGGATAAACAGATGAATTGCTTCACAGAAAGTCTGACCTCGAGCCAGAGGGAGGATCATTCCTGCTGAATGTTAAATAAGCACAACATACACATTTTAATCATCCACACGTAAAATACATTCAGTTTGCATTACACACTGCTGTGCACTATAAACAAGTGATGTGCATGCATTGTTATGGTTGATGACCAGCCAACATTTTCATTAGACCTTTATCTGTTTGTCTTTGGGGTGATCATATAATAAGACACATGCATTAAGACCACAATCCATGCCAAAAAATCACCCAAGCATAGTCCTCAGGATATTATTTGATAAAGAATTTATACAGTATATATCCATTTATGTCCATAAATATTTACCAAAATGAAAAACATGTTGGATTTCTTTGTTGCTATTATTCTGTTATGCTATTACATCACTGTAGAATCTGAAACATCTTCGAAAATGAAACATCTTTGATGAACTAGTCAAGATGCATGATCCCTGTTTCCAACAATGCTTTACAAAACAGTATTGATGTCTGAATTATCCCAAAAAGGGTAAAGATAACATCACTTTAATGATGCTAATATCCTTCAGTTATTCTGTATACTTTTTACTTATAGCCAATTAAAAGGGCATACATGCAATTAAGCCATTCTATTTCAGCAATAAACAATTGTGAAGTTACTGAAAACTAACAGTATTTTCCATTAATGCGTCGGAAAAACAGCAGGTTAACCCCTGCAGAACCTATGGAAGTTGTTCCAAGTTGCTTTGCGTGCTATATGAGAAATATCTCCCTTCACTCCTTCTAGTATGCTTTCTCCACAGCACAGTGTGTACTGAATTAAGGTCAAACTGAAGACTTGCTGAAGTGGTCCTCAGTTCTGGGCCTGTAGCTTCAGGGTCTTGTGGTTTTCATTTTCACCTTTAATTCTACATGTAGCTCAGACCCCAGAAACCAGGGGATGTGAGTTGATTAATATAACCAAGTGCACATTAAATTGCTTAATTTGGCCGTTTAAATGCTGAGTAACAACAGAAACTAGAAAGCCCTGCAACACTCTGAAATACAGAGCAAAGACCAGTGATAGAAAGCAGAAAACCTTGCAACTCTCTGAAACGCAGAGCAAAGACCAATGATTCACAGCATAAAGCCCAGCTTTATCAGACTGTGATTCATTTATTATTTTGCCTTTATTACCTTCCTGTCATCCCTTCTCCAGACCTTTTTTCTCTGGTGTGTCTTTCAGCAAACTTTAGTGCAAGGAGCGTGGGATGGGAAGGAGAGAGGGAGGGAGGGACAGGAGAAATGAAAAGAGGAAAAAGAAGACAGTTCTCAGGGGCAAGCTGGAGGGAAGAGGTGAGGGGAGTCTGTCCAGGACGGGTGGAAGCCTGGGCTTGTTTTCGGCCAGTGGGGCCTGGATGCTGCTGATAGCTGGATGAAGGCCCATAGCGGAGGTGGAGGCAGAGGCGAGGGCGGGGGCGCCGGCTGCGGCGTGGGGTTAACCGTCGGCCAGTGGAGAATCCCGGGGCGACCTGGCCCTCCCACAGATGTGCTGGAAACACACTCAATGGCAGCAGTGGTGGTGTTTTCAATTTTTGCCCCGTCGACACCGTTTATCGTCTGATCTCAAGTTGCATGGTTTGCAGAGGGATCTCTGCTTGCTTTAAACCTGGTCAGCTGAGGCTGTGATCTCTCCCCGTGGTCTGATATTGGTACTAGCAATCTTTTTAGGCTTCACACCCCCCAACCTTTTATGGAGGCAGTCCAAACAGACATCCAAAAACATACTGTGCTACCACATTTTCTGTGGGGCTCAGCTATATGTATTTTTTCTGCACCTTGGCCCACATTTGTAAATATTTTTTTTGCACTCTTAAGGTTGAAAGAGGTTTGCATTTTTGACAGACCACAGTATAAATAATCATCCTTAACTGTTTGCTCACAAAATGGGATCAGACACCAACTGGTTGTGTTTTCCATTAGTCCCAATCTTGAATCAGAAAATCTGTCTTTTTTCAGAAGACCCCACACTAGCTATGAGATCTACATGGATGAAAAAACTTACAGCGACAAACACCTATTTGATTTTTATAGGTCTCTATGTACAGGCCCTAATGTTATCTTGCTGGTAGTCATGAGAGGGATTGGGTGTGGAAACAACACCAGAGCACTTGGGCCCCCTTGACTTTCAATCCTGCGGCCAGAGAGTTGATAAGTTGAGGCTGACGCTTCTTCTTGCGTTTGTTTAACTCTGCCTCTTTCCCCGCCACGTTTCCATGGCGATGAGAGCTAGCAGACGCACGAATGGGGATGTTTTGAATCAGCTGATGGTTAGTGCACCACAAAGCAGGGTTATTTGTTTCAGGGTTCCAAGTTTCAGAGTTCATCTCCCTGCAACCCCCTCCCACCCCCCAGCACCGACTACATATATGAGGTCAAAGGTCAGTGTGAGTCTCGCTGAGCACATAGGAGATAAATGACTGTGTATGAATCAGCTGGGGCCATAAATCAGAGCCTACTTTGCCTGACATGAGAGGATCAGTCTAAAACAGGCCCGGGTCTTTGGCCCAACACTCAGGACTTTTGGAACCGACTCGGGTCACTGCGATTTCCCTCAGCTTTTCTTCTTTTACAGCTGTGACTCCACGGGAGAGAGATTTGTTTTTTTTAAAGATGGCATTTCATCTTGTTTTACAAGCTCTAATTTCCTCTAATTGGGAAAATGCAGATGCCTAAAGTCCCCTTTGACGTCTTACACGCATTGTTGTGATAGCCTTAGCAGGGGAAGGAGATCACTGCAGGCTCTGAGGAATAGCCCTGACATCCTGCTCAGTTTCACTCACTGCTGTTCTCAGACCATCACAGACACAATGTCAGGCAGTACATTACACTGGCTAGAAAAAAGATTCATTTCACATGTGAGAGCAATTTTTTTAAAATGTATTTTTATTAAACTGCTTCACCATAAAACTATTTTTGATTCAAGTACCTTACGTAAGGTACAATGGCAGTGCCATACCAAGGACTGCACCCCACAACTTCAGTTCCCTAACAATCATACCACAATGGAGTGTGAGGTTATATAATAGGCAAAGTTAGCTGCAGCAAAGAACTACCACTGATTTGATTGGCTCATAAAGGAAGAGACCAAGTTGACATTTGTCCTTAATATTTACACATGATTGAATAAGAGCGTTGCGCTCTTCTTTCACAAAAACAGTTTAGCAAGTTCATTTTCATTGAACTCACCAAACTTTGTCAGTGAAGATACAAAAGAATGTGTGAATTTAAGTGTAGTTTCAAATGTTGATTGAATCCCAGCTAAACTTCCCCCTGTTAGCATTGGTGTTGAGACTCTAGGGGGCGATGATACTTTTTGTGGTGTATTCTTTCACAGGTTCTAAACACTGCTTCAGTTAACATGAGACTAATGCCCTTAACAGATTGCCCCAATGTCAATGTGCCATGCCTCTTTCAGAAAAACAAGGCTAAGTATCCTAATTGTTTCACATTTAAAATGATAAAGAGGTGATTTATTGTCCTTTCGGTAGTTAAGTCTCTCACAGCTGTGTTCGAGTCTTAAAAACACCCAGAGGTCACTCTCCCTGGAAGGTGAATTCCAATATTGCAGGATTAACATCAGAGAAAACACAGCAAATCCATGGTGCTGTAGAAAAAGTAACAAAACAAGTGCATTGCCATCATGATCTCATACCTTCCACAAAAAAGGGAAACAACCTGTAAAATCAAGGCCGAACCGATAATTTCTCCAACAACGGCTATGTGTTTTTCTTTGTGGTAAGTTTTATTTAGGTTGTAAACATTCAACAGTTCCCTTCCATGGCCCACTCCCCACCCCACCCTCAACCACCTCCCCCCCCAAAAAAAGGGAAAAAAGCATTTTTTAACATTGTGTAACGATAAAGCAGACCCTTCAGTGTATGGCACAAGGGATTGCCGGGCCGAACAGCTGCTGGACCCATAATGGCCGCCTGTTATTTGTTTTCCAAAATGGACACCTGCGCTTTACAGCAGTTGCTGTGCGTTACGAGTACAAGGTCATTAGGAGGCTGGTGGGGGCTGATGTGTATCTTTGGGAGAAAAAAAAAACCTTCCACTCTGGATTAGAAACAGAGCCCTAATGCGGAAAAAGGCTCTGCGGCGAGGTGTTAATGCTCCTTATTCGGCCTGTCAGACGGACGATTTATGGCAGCCAGCACGTTTCAGCAGTGCTGCTACGCCGACCTCAGCACATTCATAATTAGAACCGTGCCACCCCATTTCTTTTTCTTTATTTCACATGTTCAATTAAATTTTTTCAGCGAAACAAAAAAAATATTCAGTTACAATGCGGAGAACATGTCATGCTATTTAAAATCTGTTTAGGTCTCTGGCCACCCACAGCGTGTACAAGAGCCCGTTTAGTATTTAGCCTTAATTCTCAGATGAAAAATGACACTGATAAAAAAGTTGATGGGCTTAGTTTAGTACATTCTGCAGTCACCCAACAGATGGATTTAATAGTATTGTCAGTCTGAGAAGAAAAGATCTTCCTCAAATACAAAGTTGTCTTATTTTTTCTTCATCCTCGAATCCTGGCTTTGATGTTTTATTCCATAGGTCTGTGATATTTTCCCCTCAGGGTTCAGTTAAACCTTTGAAACCATGCATTATCTGGCCTAGGACCCAATTTCCAGAAACTGCAGAAGGGATCTCGTGACTGTCTGATGTCACACATTTTGAGTTTGGAAATTGTTTTACTCTGTCCTGTTAGTACTTCATTTCTTTTTAATTATCCTTTTTTGTAAAGAAAATGCACACCCAGTTGTTAACAAGGAGCAGATCAACTGAGAATAAGCATTCAAAAGAAAAGAATTGTGTATTTTGGTTTCTCTCTTAATTTGTTTAATAAAATGTGATCAAGCTCTTGGCACTAATTGCCTTCATCTAGGTTTTCCTAAAGAGACATCACCATCCTCTTTCTTTCAAATGTTTTTATCAATCAAAAAATGGGATGATTTTCCAAAATTATTTTCTTTGTCGTTTCGCTACCAGTTTTAATAAATTTCTCGGGTGCTGATTTTTGTGAGAACATAAATCCTCCTATATGCATACACAAGGCATAGTGTTATGTCTTATGAGAGTAGCTTGGTACAAGACGACTAAATCGAAACACCCCATCTCCTGGCAAATCTCCTTCATTCTTAACTTTCCCAATGTTTTCCTAAGCAAAAAGTATAATTTAGGATGACTGTAAAATTGGCCAATGTTAACGTGCTTGGGACCTGTCCAGAATGGCTTCCCTCACTGCGGGCTCCGCGGTCGTCCACGACACCTGCATACAGCGTATCATTCATTTGATTTTATGCTCTCTGCTGTATTAACTCCTTTTAAAAATACTACATATAATCTATTAAGTCTTTATATTTGAGCATAAATATATGAAATGGTACTATATTGAGATTTGTGGAAAAGCAACATTAGTTTTGCATGGGCCTTGGGTTTAGGTTTTACACACTGGTTACTAATGCTCTCATCTCAAAAACCCCAGGACCCCTATCGGTGAGGGGGAGGGAGGAGGGGGGGCACTTACACATTGTTGAACTACCAAATATGAGTTTGCTGACAAATCCAATAAGACAACTGTTCAAAAGTGAAACAATATTTGCTTCATTTTTGACAAATCCAGCCCCCTGCTGTTTTTATATTTGAAATTCAGTGTCCTTGGTATGTGCCAGAAACTTAGCTCAGCCCGGCACAGCTTGAATTCCCCGTTTTACTGGTCTAGCCTCAGCAAAAAGCACGTAGAGCTCTGAAATAACACACGTCGGTTACAGAACACTTTGCATCTGAAAATCGCCACTCTTTGGTCGATTTGCAGTGTTTAAAATATTCACTGAGTCATGGCCTCATGCTGTAGTTTATGAAAATGCCAGACTCAATTTTGCCATTGCAGGATAACTAGACAGACAAGGGCATACAGCAGTTATGATTATGAAAATTATTATTACTATTTCACATGTAGGTCAGGGGAGATCTCCTTTAGACATATCTGATCACACTAGTTTCTGCAAGCTGTGCAGTTTTCTATTGTATTATTTACTTTATTTACTTAGGAAATGTCCTTCCTTAAAAACAACTACTACAGAAATAATTCAATTTATGTGACATTGTCACATTTTGGTGTCCACTTGGGATTTAAACCTGTAACCTCTGAGTCAGTGAAGGTTAAAGTGAAGCTTCATGAACCCTGTGAGGGTGGAGCTACACTCAGCTGCCAATCACAATGAATCTGAAATGATTTTCTCCACAGCCAGAACACTCATTGGTCCAAATCATTCCAGGTCACTGCTCCTGTTTACACATTGGAAACAGGAGAACCTATCAGTAGGTAAAGGCTCTCTGATTGGCCCATTAAGGAAAGGCAGGGCTCTATAGGCACAGGTTCGAGCTCTATTTGTGTCATTGGCCATCTATGTCTATGAGCACAAATGATGGAACACGATTGGTCTGATCCCATAGGGAGAAGGGCAGGTGGAAGCTAACTACTTGCTCTCAATTATACAACAGCTGCCTGCAGTCTACTAGTCTTCAGTGAGAAATAAAACTCTCCTCCAACTGGCAAATGTAGTACTATATGGCCTACAGAGTAGTCCCTGACGCTCATGTTCAGTGTGAAAGCACTGTGTGTGGATTGTCAAATGTAAAATAGTCTCTGGCTCTCCTGTAGTACTGTATGTTGCCTGAAGTGGGTTTAAAATCATCACTGGACATACAAAGAAGATTCTCAAACATGTATCATGCAGGCCATTCCCACAATAGAGGGAAAAGTGTCTGTCTTATTTTCAGCATGAATTTTTAACATGATGTGGACCTTCTTTTACAATTGAAAAAGTGAAATAGTCTGTTTTCATGTAAAGCCAATTTCTGCATCGAGTAAAAGGAGACAAAATCAACAGGCAGTAAGAGAGAGGCAGTGTAGTTAGTGTCCCTGGCAGCTGTCTGGGCCCCCCAGCCCAGGGCCACCTGGGCTTATGTACAGCTCATTCATTTCCTTATTACTGGCCGGGTTCTGCTGAGGCTCTCTCTGGGCTCATCTGAGAGGAAGGCTTTCTGGTTCTGAAAGTGTCTGAAGGTGTAGCCGGAACGCTGTGGGGCTCATACACCTGAACAACACCACATCTGCCACCCTCCATCCCCCCAACTCCAAGAGCAGGTCTCTCACCTGGGGGTTAAGCAAACGCCCCAAATAATTGCAAAAAACGAAAACCCAAATAAATCCCCTCCGTCAGCACATGGGAGGTGTCAGGTTCCTCAAACGTCTCGCTGTCCCAGGGACAAGTGGAATTCCCATATGCGCAAACATCCTTAATGAAAAATACATTTCTGCACTTCTGTCAGCGGATCACCCTTTCCAAGAGATGCCCCCCCCACCCCCCCACCCCTCCCACAAACCCACACCAGCACCTACTACCCCCTGCACCCCCCGGGAACCACCCTCAATCATTTGTTTTGGAAATGACTCCTGTATTCTCTAAAATGTATTTATTTAAACTAATTAGGCTCTTGCTAATCCCATCCAGTGCAGCACTAATAAAATAAAACAAACTCCACATGAACATAGCACCGGATGAGGAGGCTGTATATGTGTTTTTGGAGAGGGATCGCTTTGGAAATTGAACAGAACTCAGCTGAGATTATTTTTAAAAATGCCCCTAGAGACTGAAATTTTAAAATACATGACCAAAACTTCTCCAAGATCAGGATCTAAATTCATAGACCCACCTGGAGTTTCTGGCTCAACAGAACTCTACAGGACATGAATATACAAGCTAACAATGACTTTATGGAATGGCTGTTCAACTTGGGGCCATGAGGGCCACAGCATTTACACATTTTTGGTCCACAAAAAACATGTAAATTCTGTGGAGGGGAGGGAGCTTAAATTTGTGAAATTTGGTGGTACAGTAGATGGCTGGAGCAAATACATACTTCAGTTTTAATATGGTATTTATCAGATAGATGACAGATAAAGTTGTGAGTTCAAAGACATACACCAGGAGGTTAATCTTCCAAAGCAGCTTTAACAAAAAGCTAATGGAGAAAATAATGCACTTCCTCTAAGTCACTTTGAATTCAAAGCATCTGCTAAAGCATCAAAATGTAAATGTAAAAATGTGAAAAATGTTCTATATTAAGATAAAAAATGGACCATTATACATGCTTGGAATAAAGTCTGGCATTGCCACTCGTGTGAGCTTTGTGAACAGAGAGCCTTTCTCACACAGAGGTGCGTGTTCTGTTTGTGTGGGGTATTGCCAAAGCTACGGTCTTTACAGCAGGGGTGGTCAGCCCTGGTCCTGGAGAGTTATGGGGTGCACTGGTTTATGTTGCTATTCAGCGATGAATTGATCAATTAACACAGCTGATTATGCTGTTAACTTACCTCCACTGGTTTCTCGGGTCTGAATTTGTTCCCTGCTTTTTAGGTGAAAACAAAAACCAGCACACCCTGTAGCTTTTCAGGACAATGGCTGGCTATGCTCGCTTCTTAGTACACTATAGAGTAGTATAATTTGGCCTGGGTCCTGTGGGACTCTTGTGTTATGCTGCTTTTTGTTCCAAACACATTTTCAACCACTGAATAGTAATAAGCTGATAATTGTTTTTAATTATACTTTTAATATCTGAAAAGGGATGATTGACCCTCTTAAGAAAATGTATATAAGAAATAAGGGACCATGCCATGAAGAATGAATGTAGCATATCCACATCCCAAGACTTTTCCTCAGTCATATCGATGCATTAGCTTTCATTTCCTAATCTATTACATGGGCAATTACTACTGCTAAAATTATTGCTTTGAAAATGTTATTACTTTGAAAGGTTGATGACTTGCAGGCCCTAATTGGTGAAATGAATATGGTCAACCTTCCCTTTGCATTCTCTTTTATTATATATGCAGGGGTGATCAAAGTCTGTCCCTTTTATTCATCACTGTAGGAGACACAAGGGCATTTGCACAGATAGGATCAGCATCATGCCTGAATCTAAGGCTGCATTTCATCTTTTAAGTTCTCAGTAACAACAAAAGGCGACACATGTTCTAGCTCTCCAGGACCAGGGTTGGCCACCCTCAAACTCTATTCAGTAGTGGTAAGTCTATTGTAATGGTAAAGGGGAGTTCTGAAACGAGGTTGCTTTTTGGAAGAGTAGAACTACACTGTGCATATTCCACACACAGAAATTCAGAACTATATGCCACATAAAATCACAATCAAATTATATGACATTTAAACATTTGCAGTCAACCAATAGTTAATAATGTAGCACATTGAGACTCATGCCTTTTTAAATATGGAGGAAATTTATAGTGCAATTAAAATCTTCTCAAAACCAGAGGCCACCAACACACCATTTTAAAATGCAAAAAATAAAGCCTTTTTATGGTGTTATTTCCAATCAAGTGTGCAAACTTAGTGCGCCTTATTAAAAACTGGAAATACTGCATACTACTCTTGGCATGTTCTGCTGACTTTAAACAATGCAGTGGGTAAATATCATAGACCATGCTTTGCAAAAAAAAAAAAAAAAAATCATAATGAGTCCAAATTACTGATGTTTTCCATACAGATCTCTAAGGCTCTGCTTTCTGTTCCATATTTTGTGCACATTGTTCTTGGAGGGAGAGATTGGAAAGGTAATGGGTCCTCACTTTCAGTAGATAAGAGGATAAAAAATGCTGCTTATCATAAGTGCCTATTTATCTCTGTCTTTCAGACACCTATTATGCATTTTACAAAGATGCGAACATGCACAGAAAGATACATTTTTTATATTTTCATATTTTATGGCAAAAACAGCAACAATGGAAGCTGGTTTTTTAAATGCAGTGTTTGGAAATGGCCTGGTGTTTGTTTAAATGCTTTATTTTGTGGTGTCACATTGTTTTTGTCGGTTTTCCACATTCGTGTGAATCTTTGTGCACTGCAGGGCAAAAAAATCCCTTTTTCTTAAATTTTTTTACATTGAAAAAAGTTACAAAGTTTTGAAATGAGACAGTGTACAGACCAAAGTGACATTTCAGGGATTCAAGAATTAAGTGATGTTCCCATAGCTACCCCTGGCACATCAGAGTCCAAACCAATCACATCAACACAGGAAACATTCTGTCTGCTGTCTGATTGGAAGCAGAGATTAACACAACAATTCAGGGGAATTCTTTGCAATGAAAGATCAGGATTGTCATTGTTCTCTATTGTGTTTTTGTGTTCAAAGTGTCACATTATTACATATATAATTTATTTATTTTTCTTGCAGTTTGGGACACTCTAGCCAAATAAAGATACCAGTAAGCTATTATCACTGAATTGATGAGGTGAACACACACAGAGTACCACAACCAGGTGAGTGCTGACCAACCACAGCGAATGTCAAACAGTTGAGAGTATCGACTAGGGTCCAATTACTTTCCATTACCTCTGAATCTTTTAAAAGAATACCACAACCAATCACAATACATCTCAAACACTCTGCTGCCTTGATATAAATGTGTGAAAATTTAGTGTGATTGTTAATAACTCTGATTATTACTGATCATAAATATTTCAGTATTATTCCTATGTATCATATACAGGTCTCTTGCCATTAGTGGGACTTTTTAGTTAAATAAAGTAAAAAATATAGCATATTTAATATAATAATGTTGTAGATGTAATAGCTATACTAATCTATGAGGGAGAGAGAGGATGGAAAGCTCAAGTTACAATTGGTGTGTGTAGGGGAAAAAAAGTTTTTTAATAAACCTGCAGACGGCTTTCCATTCAGGTTGGAGCTTGCCGTGGTGCGACATGGCAGTGATCACATTACCACACAAACACCTGACACATTCTTGGACTAATGGAAAGAATTAAAGGTGCTCTCACATCTTGCCTTGAGTAACGCAGAGGAACAGTGAGATTTATCTGAATTATGAGATACCAGACTGGAGCTCTGGATGGAAATCTGATTCGGGGGCCTTTAAACGGATCCACATGCTCTGAGGGTCGATGAGGGGGATCGCCTGGTGGCTCACGTAAGGATTCTGAGTGATTTGGCCATTGACCGTCTGGGCCCTGGCGAATTATGCACCTGCAGGCTGTGGGTTGTGCACTGAACAACGACGTGCGGAAAAGCGAATACAAAAAACAGCTACTGCTGACTCTACGGATACCCCCTTTTTTGTAAGCCTGTTGGTCTGGGAAACGCGCCTCATTGTTTCTGACAAAAATAAAAAATAAAAAACAGAAAACATCTGATTGCACAAAACATATATGTCATATATATGTTAAAACACATGATAAATATGCTGTGCGTGTAGTGGAGCTCAGGAGCGTGTGAGCATCCGTTACGGCAGATGATGTCATTCTCTTGGGCCAGAATAAAAATTCTGGAGCGGTTCCCTTTTTGTGAAGGGGCTTGGATCAGCGCCTCAGAAGGCTCATGGCCGTGCTTCGCTCTGTGGAGCGTGGGCCAAAGGTTCTGAACCTGGGCCCTGTATGGAGCTCCCTTACACGCTGAAACTGTAATTGCCATTGAAATTCTGCATCTGCAATCGTGAAGTCTCTGTGAAATCTGCTAGGCTTCTAATCAGCCCACATAGGAGCAGAACACTGCACAGCTAAGGAGAAACCAATTAATTATATACCTTTCATATCCTGAACATAAAACCTAACAGGGACAGCTAGAGGCTTTAGTTTGGAGGCTTCTGGTTGGCTCATCCAGCTGAACAGCTGTGAATGAGGAGCTGTCTCAGATGCACCAATGGTGCAGCTCAACTAGGGGGACTGCGCCGCTCACCCATAGTGACTACGCAACTCAGGGATGGGGACTGCGCCGCTCACCCATAGTGACTGCGCAACTCAGGGATGGGGACTGCGCCGCTCATCCATAGTGACCGTGCAACTCAGGGGTGGGGACTGCGCCGCTCACCCATACTGACTGCGCAACTCAGGGATGGGGACTGCGCCGCTCACCCATAGTGACTGCGCAACTCGGGGATGGGGACTGCGCTGCTCACCCATAGTGACTGCGCAACTCAGGGGTGGGACTGCCGCGCGCATAATGCTGCGCAACCCATGGGGACTGCGCCGCTCAACCATAGTGACTGCGCAATCGGGGATGGGGACTGCGTGCTCACCCATAGTGACCGTGCAACTCAGGGGTGGGGACTGCGCCGCTCACCCATACTGACTGCGCTACTCAGGGATGGGGACTGCGCCGCTCACCCATAGTGACTGCGCAACTCAGCAACTTACATGTCTGAGGAAACTCACCCAGAGTGAGTTTCCTCAGACATGTAAGAAAACACACACACACACTTGCGCGCGTGCTCACACACACACACACACACACACATATATATATATACATACATATATATACAAGTTATAATCCCCTGTGCTTTTCTCCATGGACTGTGGGTGTTGGAAGGGTTCTCTCTATACTGTAATATCACACTGACCCAATCAAGCTGGTTTATTGCATTCCAGTGGCTACAAAAACAACATAAGTGGTACAGTGTGTATTTCCCCTGCTGAAAGATCACTGCACTTCCGTGCAATTTTAAAAGGCTGTCAGATCCTTCCACTGCTAGTTTTGTTTGACTTGGATTATGGGCTTTTCCATGGCACAAAAGGTATTATTATTATTATTTTTTTTTTTTTTACGTGTAATTTCTGACCCTTCAGCGGCGACAGAGTAAAAAGACATGTCGTCCGCTCTTAATGTGTTTTCTCGAAACAAAGACTTTCCTCTCCATTCCTTTCAGCCAGACCCATTTCCAGAAATCATGCTACATGTGTTTATCCTCTCATGCTCTGGTACTCGTTCCTGGCTGCGCAGTGCCCAGTCTCTGTAAAAAAGAGGCTGTCCCCGGTGACCCAGTTCTTATATCAGCCCTACCACAATTCTCTTAACCATACAAGCATGCTATTTTCTGCACTGCATGTACGTCACCAATTACATAGTGTCAACATGGAGATTAA